>CM034539.1:2436776-2480136 GCA_020002185.1 Paraescarpia echinospica
CATAAAAATGCACACTACAGTAAACAGGATATTACTCAACGCATTTTGCGTTTCTTTTCCGCTCATAATTATCTAATTATTATAGTAATTATTCAAAAGCCGCCTACCAAATAAACGACGCGTGGCGTGCATGATTTTTTTGATTTCCACTTCCGCTTGATCAGACAACGGAAGCTTGGTCGGCGCTGAGCATTTTGGGATATGTTGGAACTATGACCGACAACCAGTGTTTTGACCCAGGAAGCTTAGGTAAATCAAATAACAAAAAGGGACTCCGTCGACAATCACAATGGGACATAGATATGCTAGAAAGAGTACAGAGGAGAGCGACTAAAATGATACCAAAACTGAGGATCTTAGTTATGAAATTTGCCTAAGAGAATGTGGTTTAACAACACCAGAGACCAGAAGATTGAGAGGAGATCAGATAGAAGTGTTTAAAATAATAACTGGTTATACAAATATTGATAGAAATATTGTTTTCTCAGTTAAGAAAGATAGATGGACTAGAGGACATGAAGTTACATTAGTAAAGGAGCAGTGTAGATTAGATATAATAAAGTTCTCATTTTCACAAAGAACTGTAAATGAGTGGAACAGATTATCTGCTGATTGTGTGGGTGCTAGTAGCGTGAATATGTTTAAAAATAAAATCGACACATACCTCAGAAGGACGGGATACACATAGATAAAAGGGTTGGACTCTCGATAAGCCAAAGGGTTTCCTTATCCACCTGCCACCTAGAGTTAATTATCTGGGTGGCAATCTTGTTAAATTGAAATTGGAGAATGTAATTTCCGTTAGACAAAAACATCATCCGATGATCCGACTAAAATGGCTGACAGTTTAAGACGGCGGGTAAGCCTTGGAAGAAATCTGCTAGTGTCCATCTAACCAAACATCCTGTAGGGGAAGGCAGGATATGTGATTTACCAGTGCTCCTAATAGAGACGACATTACCCTATCCCGAACCATGACCATGTAAAAGAAACTACTGCGATCTAAGCCATTCACCACCTTTGCTAACGTCCGGTGATTGTTAATAAACCCCGTCGCGTTATCAACTTGAATACTATTTGACGACCCGTTTCTTTCTACCGAAGTTCGTAATCCTTCCTGTCGGAGTGTCCGTAGCATAGGCGGGTCTAGGAGGCATGGAGGCCCCTTGCCCCTAGACCCTTAGAATTTTGCCGCGCTAAGCCTGAGCTAGAGTGGCGTGCTCCCTATATACATTTTGAATGTGCCCCCGTTACTAAAGTTACTGCGGCGCGGCGGCCGAAACATTTCAACAGCATCCCCCCGTCCGTCTTCCGAAAGCGCAACAGCGAGGTCGTGCTGAAGCTCCGGCACCCAATATGAATTTGGTTCGGCCGCCAGTGGAGGCCTTTGTGCCCCCCCCCCCCCCCCACCCCCGACTATCATCTCCGGATCTGCCCCTGCATAGCATTGCAATTTATATATCGAAGTAAAGAAACACGTCCGCCCACTTCAACCTCATGCATACAACAGTTTGTCAGGCGAAGACGTCGTCACCAATTGTCTGAACACGTAGTCGTTTAGATCTGTCAATTGTAATGCGCACTATAGGCCCTAACGGTGCTGATAAAATGTATATTAGTGAAATAAATTAATACCGTAAATTATTACCGCCCAATCATTGTGCAATCACAACGAAACACGATGAGCTTTTCTAGAGACGACAACTGAGCAACAAGCATATCAAACAAGAGATAATCGTACCAGAGTAAGTGCTGTGTTAAGCAACGACACGATTTGTTACGGTTGGCTCTCAAACACGTATGTTTGACTCATTTTTCAAAACACCATTGCGGTCACGCTGAGCAAACGATTGTTCGCCTGAGTAGTGTTCACGTATTACTAAATATTTTTAAACAATCCGTACTCAGACTAACTATCAGCACTTTTATAAACTATGAAATAATTTTCTAGTGCCGGTTTTTTGAGGCAACAGTTTTTTTAATAATCACGCTGAAACAAAATGCGATTGTCAAATGACGAAATTCTTCATACGAAAACAAAAGTGATTACTGCCAATCTTGAGAACGCGTGAAATTGAAACGAAGAAGAAATGATGACTTGATCGTTATCATCGTCTTACTTCATGTGAAATATTGTTCAACAAATAAATTTGTTGCATTCAAGTTTTATTATTACTAACACACGTTAAAAGAATATACAACTGTGTTAATTCTTCTTAACTGTAATTCGAATGTTATTACACACCTTTATCCGCCATTCCTCAGGCTCATTATCGCATACTGCGTGAACATTTTTGATAGTACGTTTTACGTATATTTAAGTGTTATCCACTTAGAATCTTTTCCAGGATTTCAAACACTGACTTTGAAAGTCAATCGAAACAAATGTAAGATTATTCTAAAATGCGCTAAATATGCGTCTTTCAGGCACAACGTCAAATATGTTGATTGATGTGGAGCGCGAATTCGTTGAACTCAAGCAGTAATACTATTATCTAATGATTTCATCATATCCCAGTTAGATGGTGTTAGTGGTCTGAATTTGAACAATAATGTTCAGTTAGTTTTCTCAACGTGTCTGCTTTATCTCCTTTATCGTCTGAAATTGAAATTGTATAAAACGAGAATTTGACACAACAATTTGTTTGTATTCAATACACCAATAAATAGTTCTGGTTATGGCACTGTAAGTGCAGGCATATAAGTATAAGCTGCCAACCTACCTGTTCATATTCGTAGCCATCATTTTCGTATGCGATGTGTTGTTTGCCTTTTCTTTTCGACATGTTGCTCAGGCGGAATCAACAGGCGGACTGTCACTCTGACAGCGTCGCCGGCAGAAGCCTCTCCTTCAGTAGCCCACACAAAGCCTTTTGGCGGGCGCGAGACTCTCCGT
The DNA here is from genome assembly GCA_020002185.1 of Paraescarpia echinospica. Lineage (NCBI taxonomy): Eukaryota > Metazoa > Annelida > Polychaeta > Sabellida > Siboglinidae > Paraescarpia > Paraescarpia echinospica. The sequence goes on from CM034539.1 coordinate 2,439,673, forward strand.
ACTTTTTACTTAAAGGCCTTTAATAATTATTGCACCTTCACTAGACGTATGACACGTCACGCCGCTGGCGAACATTTGCGGGGTGGTTCGCGTGCTAGAGATAATATATGTCTTAACGGGAGTCTCCCCGACCTTACGTATTATTCATATTACCAATGCATTAATGTATATACTATGTATGTGGACAAGGTCAAATAAATTGAATTTTGAATCTTATGTAGGTATTGCAAAACATGCAACTCGTGGAAACAAAAAAATACATGTGCGTGTGTGCGCTTATATGCATATGTGCGTGCATGAATGTGCATGTACTTTTTTTGTTAGTTTGAGATTGTATCTGTTTGTGTGCATAAGTGTGCGTATGTGTGTATGTCTATGTGTGTTTGTGCGTGCGTGTGTGTATGCGTGCGTGCGTGTGAGTCTGCGTGTGTGTGTGTGTGCGTGCGCGTGCGTGCGTGCGTGCGTGCGTGCGTGCGTGCGTGTGTTATATACATGAAAGGAACCCGTAGTAAGCTTACAGTTGGTTGCTAATATTTTATCATTCATGTGTGTGTGTGTGTGTGTGTGTGCGTGCGTGTGCGTGTGTGTGTGTGTGACTGAGCGCGCATTTGTGTGCATATGTGTACATGTGCGTGTATATTTGTGTTTGTGTGCGTGTATGTGTGTATGTGTGTGTGTGCGTGCGTGCGTGCGTGTATGTGCGATTGTGTGTGTGCGTGTTTATGTGGTGTGTGTGTGTGCGAGAGAGAGAGAGAGAGAGAGAGAGAGAGAGAGAGAGAGAGAGAGAGAGTGCGTGCGAGCGTGTATGTGGTATGTGTGCGTGCTTCTACGATATAGTAAAACATGAGTTATGTATGTGGCCGTCACAGCAACACAAGGTTCTGACGCCGATCCGACTACAAAAACGTACGACGCGGTATTCGTCTATACGTATCTACACGTCAATATATGCATAGCATTTACATTCACAGAGATAATAGCATTGACGGGAAAACATCACGAGAAACTCCGAGTTAGTAAATTATTTATTCTTCTCACCAAACTGTTTAAACTAGTTTGGTGAGAAGAAAACGAAGAAATGGGATCTGAGACAGGAAGATTGTGTGAAAGAGTATTTAAGAGGAAGCTGGCGAGGAGTAAATGAATGGAAAGGAACGGGTTAACGATGGATATACGCTTAGAATGGACGGTAAAAAAGATGAAGACCGCGACTGAGACGAGACGACTGTGCAAAGAGACATTGTACGGGTTTGGAAGGGGAGAGTGGTGTCGGGTTTAGGGCATGGCAGACAGGGTAGGTAACCAGGGATCTACACAAAATAATTGTTATGGAGCCTCCACAATATTCTTTTGTAATACGGCTTCCATGTGTGGTAAACAATAAATGGAAATTACATGGAAAAAGTCTTTAGTGACGACGTGAAAACATGACAACTGACAAACTAGTATGTGATTATGCAAGGAGTGTAATCTGAAATAAAATTGTTAGGCCCTATACAATTCAGGGTTGTGTTCAAAATTAAAATGGTGGTGTTGTGTTGTGAAGTCAATATTATAGTAGGTACCTATGTAAATTAATTTATACGTACTTACGCTACACGACGGCCTTCCGGCTACTGCATGGGCCTCCGAAGTCCTAAATCCAGAGACCGAAAACCGAGGGAGAAGGGACAGTGAAAGCTGGAGAAAACCCCAAAGTTATGCTAGTACAATGTTTTCCAAAAATCTTTAGTTCAGAAACCTCCAAGTATTTTGTATTTTCATCGGTTGCCTGCAATAGAAGCCACAACGAATAGTTGCGAAAATTATTTGCACCCCTTTAAACTACTAGCACTTAATGTGGAAGGCGCTCATCGTTCACCGCTTCTGAGTGTAGAAAAATTCCAGTCAATAAGTCATTGTAGAAGTCGCCAAGACATTCTCCTCGTAGCTTTTTTACACATTACGAAATAACGTGGCAACTTGTAGTATAGTAAATAATTACTTTTGTATACCCGTAGACTCGGCGTTCCCATACTTGTAGAATCGTCTTTGTTTTCTTGCCTTTTCAAACTGCTCGTACAGGCCATTATTCAACACACTTCACGTTCATGTTTCCAGACACTTACGACACGATTTATATCACAAATCCATGTCAAGCCAGTGTACAGCATTGTAAAGCTTGTTGCCACTATGCAACTTAAATACAGGGAGAGTTTCTAACCACTAGAAATATATAGCTGCAAAACACGCGATGGGTTGACGCAAGGCACTCCACCGTGGCTCCTACAATTGAAATACAAACAGTTAGGTAATGGGGAAAAGATACACGCACATGAGTTATTGGGGGTTATAACGTCTTCTTTTTTATTGGTGTCATTCTTATTATGTACATTAAAGTGGAGTAGGTTTGGGTTGTTTTCGTGCTGGTGTGTTATTGCATGCCGTCCAATGAATGAAACTGTTTTGTTAGTAACCAGTGTGTGTTGATACGCTAAGTTTGGGAGCAGTATGGCAGTATTTCATCCCAGGCGCGGAGGTTTACTCGTCTCTTTCTATGTTCATTGATGCTTAAACCAATGATCTCTGGACTAGGCTCTACTGATTGTATTAAATGGAAACAAAATAATTTTTTGGACATATGCGTTTCTTCTTCTCTCCCGTAACCATTCGGTCGTTGGGGCACCACTGGTGATTTCCATCTCTCTCGATTCTCTGCAGCCCTCTGAGAGGTGCCGAAGGTGAAACAAATACACTCCTGGGTGTTATCTTCCCACCTCTTCAGCTTGACTGACTTTGCAAACAATCGGCAAACAAGCCAACCATTTTTTTGGAAATGTTGGATCAAACGTGGCTATCATTTCACTTCCAACGTAACAACATTTCCATGCAAATGGAAGCATTAACCACACAAGCTATTCGTGTTTTAACCTCAGGATGACAGAGGAAATATGCAATACTTAATGGATGCATGCACAAAGTGCACTACATCAGCTGATAGACCCATAAAATAAAATAAAACATTCTCCAACTCGATAGGTAAAGTACGGCACTACATTACAAAAATAGCGGGTGGAAACAGAATATAGAACATCGTTTACCTATATTCGTCAGGCTTCTTGTTCGCTGAACTCGCTCTCTGAGATTTCATCATGGATTCTGTTAATGCATTCCCTTAAAGCGTATTTTGGTGAAGATGTTAACAAACACAACGCCATTTTGTGTCGAGCGGACCGAAGCTTATTTCTGTGAAGGTGGCGCTACAAATCTGACAAGTGACAACTGCGTGTATGCGAAAAGGTTTGATTCATGAGATGTCATTTACCAAACATCTACATAACTCACTAAATATCGGGGGCTCAGCCCCCTTCCGACTCTTTATGTTTAGGTCGTGTCCTCTCGTGTCAAATTCGTTGTCCATCACTGTCTCTAATCTTGGTGAGACTGCTGCATCGAATATTTGTCCTGATAGGATCTTATATAGTTCACGCGTGTCTTCTCCGAGACAACGTTAAGATAGATTTGATAATTGTTTTCAGGTATGGAAGTGGAAGTTTGGAGATTTCGACAACGACCTCGTGAATCAGTCGGCATAATGCGCTCTGAGTTTGACGGGAAGGTCAACGTCACTTTCCCCTTCGTTTTCTTGCATCTGAATATAAATGTAACCTGGAAATAACCAGTTTACAAACCAAATGTCACGTCTACATCTCCGCATACTAGAATAAATGTCGCATTATAGATATTTTCTTAGAAGTATCCCCTTCAGCACGTGAGAAACAATATTATAGTTTATGATTTTATGCAGAGCTGGTAGAAGTACATTTATTTTGTACTTGTGTAAAAATACAAGTAACTAGGAAAAAAGCTACTCAAGTAAAAGTTAAAGTACTTTTTAATGTACTTGAAGTACAAGTAAATGTACACACCTGTACTTGACGTAAATACAAATGTACTTTGATAAGTTAATGTCTTGACATTTTGTTTTGCAATTTATATGCCACTTGGTAATCATGCCGGTTAATGGTAACGAATCAGCCTATCAGAAAATATTATTAATTTTAATTTCCGCTGACATCTAGATCTCTGCTGGGGGAAACTGTTCTGGGTTCCCACACAGATCATTTGTCGGAAACACCATCCCATCAGTTAACACATGGATCCTTCATTACATTTAGAAAAGTAAACCTTAATTGTACTTCGTTACAAGTAAAAGTACTTCTTAGCATTCCGGCTCTGATTTTATGCATAATATCGGTTTAGCGTAATGAGACAGTTTAGTATGTAAAATACATTACATAGCATTGTGTGGGTAATTATTAATTTATAACATTTTAATAACATCATCTGTATCATCTCTTTCAGTTTGAGCGACGACTGTTTAACGGCCTAATTTTGCGACACATACTATTTTATTAAATTTTAAAAATACTATTTAAGCAAAACGTGTCACTGCGATCGTTCATCTCCGTACACACTGGAAAAAGACACAATTCTGCGATGGACTAAAATAACACATTTTACAACAAATATAGGTTGTATGTTTTGATATGCCAATAACTTCATCACAAGGTCTTGCATGGTCGGCCATCAGAAGGAATATCTCTAATGCACGACTTCCCTAAACAAATTAATTAATCCTATCTCCAGTCCCCCACCAAAATATTTCCACCTGAAAATGCACACCTCTTCCCTAAATAGTGGGGGACTAGTTCCATCCGTAGCCACTCCACCAAAATATTAAAATATTCGCATTTTGTTGTCATTGTCATTCTAGGATCTCCTCTGTATCTCTGTCATTCGGGGTGAGACTGGCCTCAATACTCGTCCTCCATTAATTGTATATTGTTTCCTTCGTCAAAGTCATAGATCCCGCACTGTCGTCTCCATCGCCCGTGTCATGGTATCCCACCCACCAATTACTGGGATAATTTGTGGGTGGGACATCATGACCATGTTCAATGTGCATTGTGCGACATACGTCATGCTGGCCTGTAATGTATCATGTAGCTTGATTTGAGGCTGCCGTTTGTTTCTCCAGCTGTGGCTGCGGTATTAAAAATGACTTGCGTCTTTCAAACTAACGTCTTATAGTTCTAAATCAATCACACCTTGTTCATTTCAGTATTATTATAGCAGTGACCATAAAACATGAAAATACTTACCGCTTTCCATTTGGCGTCTGAGAGGCCATTGTGTTTCAGCCAAATGGCCAAAAGAAAGTAAGCTATCAAAATAATGACCAATCAGAAAGCTTCATACAACAGCTTTTCTGAAATCAAAGAGGTACGATTTGCAAAGTGGAACAATACCTAAGGACTTACCCTAATGCGCAACAAATTTATCTCTGTGTATTTTGTTTATTATCACCGACTTATTGACAATGTACAATACCACATAATGTTTTAGATACAGCCCACTGTGTAAATAACCGTATTGCCAGAGGTGGATCCAAAAAGGGTTGTCTAAGGGGCAATACCTTCAATTGAACCCGCTCTTGAACCTTGCCAAAATATCCACTGGCACCGGAAGGAAATTCATATTGGGTGGGCTGAGCCCCAACTTCACCACGACTCCACTGTCGGATCATGATATTGGAAGACGGGGTGTTGACTATTTTTCGAGGCGACATTTTAAGCTCACGAAAACCTCCAGTTTCACCCCTTGAGACTCGCCAAAACGGGGGTACATTTCAAAGATTTAAGGACACATAACGGGAGCACATTGCAAAGGTCTAGGAAGGCACGTAAGGCTACCGCTGGCATACCTCGGCCCTGGCCTAGTCGTCATCTGTCATGTACACTAGGCAACCTCCTGTCCTTAGAGGACTTGCATGACACTCGCATCCCCATGGTTTCCTGTAGCAGCGGACTTGTCCCCAGGAGTAGCACCGATATCTACCCCCAATTAGACGCTTCGAATATTTGGGTGCACCGCGCATGCCACTTGCTGCAACATATGTATTTATATATATGGCTTTCAAATGATTATATCATTTTGACTTGTATATGCGGAGTGGCATTTAAGTCGGTCCAATAGGTAGTGCCTACCGCTCGCCTATTGAGCAGATATAGACGAAAATCGTGAGATCAGACTGTCACGGATTAGCGAGGTCTCCGTACACTAGATGGCTCAGTCTAGTAGGGTTCTTATATATCAAGGTCAACGCATATGAGAAAGAACGGTTATCGTGAACAAGCAACAAAGAACGTGGAAAATTGAATAAACTTTATTACAAGATATCTTCCTTTTGGTAAATATCTCGATTAACAAAATAAACAGAATAAAGAAATCCCGTAACCAAATTTTAATAGAACATAATAATCAATACCACTGAATCTTTCGATTATCAAATTCCACTTCCTTTCTAAGGTGGATTATACCGCTACACGACCATACACTAGGCGCCAAGTGTTATCTAAGAATAACTCTCATAATATAAATACACAGTATAAGCTAGTCCTCGCGGACTCTCATTACAGTAATCTGTTACAACATGTGTGTGTGTGTGTGTGCGTGCGTGCGTGCGTGCGTGCGTGCGTGCGTGCGTGCGTGCGTGTGCGTGTGCGTGTGCGTGTGCGTGTGCGTGAATACTTCAAGGGTAATAATACCTCACTCAAAACCACAGATAACTACCAATCATAATACAGCAAATAATAGATACGTTCAATCAGAAAATAGACATTTACACTGGGCTAGTCCCATCTCGAATATATACGAACGTTTGTTGAAGTCAACACGCCGAGCTCAGAACACAATTAGAACGGTGTATCTCGGCCGCACGAGTGATGATGCCGGGCACTTGACGATTGCCGTCGTACGCCGCGAATTCTCGAGTCGCGTCCGTTCAATGATCGCAGGTCGCAAACGATTGCGAAGTCAGTTGAATACGTTCAACTGAAAGACGAAGCCGGGCAGTAGACGCTTACCGCCGGCCGCTACGAATTCGATCGAGAGGTCTTGCCCTGTCGCAAACGATCGAGAAGTCGGACGAACGGGTTCGCGCGAATGACGACGCCTGGCAGTATGCGTTTACCGCCGGCCGCTGCGAGTCGCATTCGGTCAAGCTTTCTGACGATGTCGCTGTGAGCCCGCTGTTCGAGGATGGCCCGAGCTGGGTGAGTGCTTCGCGATTATCGCTCATCGACGCAAATACGTTGGGGCCGACCGGAACGTTGTCTCAATATGCTGCTGACGTGGCGGCATGGATTCTTCGAAGCTGGACACTGAATATTACACACACACAAAAGCGTGGGAACGTAACCCACGTTAACGATTCCCACCACGCTTTACGACTTGACTTGCCATTCTCTTGGCAGCAGGGCAACCTGTCTCGTTCAACCCTGGATCTGTCCCAGTCCTTCGCCAGCGCCCAGATGACGAAATGCGTACCACAGACGTTTATACAAGCGGACCTAATTACACATCATATGACAGGTTTCCATAATTTCTATTGGCTAATGCTATATACAATTCAAACTAAGCATTGTGGAACACCCTCTAAGATTACAGTGAAACCACCTGCTGGCCTAGAAACGCTAGCAACAGAATACCACGCCCCACAGAGCGCATCTGCAACCGAGTTGCCGTAATTACGTAACTAAGGCGGTTGGTTAACAATATGCCTATCTACTGGCTTGACCTTCCTCATTTATAAAATTAAACCTCAGGAAAGTAGATTTAAACATCCAGAAATAGCAGAAATGCTATACAGACCTAATTTGTAGATTCATGCGACACATTTGCATCCTAGAATTTCTTCACTGACGTAATCATAACCAGACACCCTGAAAACATGCGTTTGGACACATTTGTTTTATTGTTTGGATTTTTACAATTCAAGATATTCAGAAAACTGGTATGTATTTTAATAGCGATAACTAATTTGCATATTAGTGGGTTTATACAAAAAGTCCATGGGTACCAGGGTGAAATCAGTTGGATTGTTGACCTAGAAGGTCAGAAGATAACAAAAATGCAAACACAAAACATCGTGCGGACCCCAATACACGCTTCACCGGTCAACACCTGGACTATATGCCTGCTGACTTTTCCACGTGAAATCAGATATGTTTAAAAAAAGTTGGATTCACGAATACCCAGCGAAGGTTGTTGAACAATCCTCTCTAAACCAATCGCACAATAAAATAATGAAACAGTGCAAGGTCTGATTACGAGGAAACAAATGTTGCCATGAAACTATGGAATATAGATGGTGGTAGATCCTGAGCATGCCAAGGTGCTCACAAAGTTACACGAACTGTATTTCCCTTCAGATCGATCCACCCAAAGTCAAGAGCAGGGTCATTCAACATAGGGCATGTTCCAGAAACAGGTGATCAATATGGGAGTATCGGTCATTATACTTTTATACTATTTATTGCTCTCGGGTGTATGAAACGTTGTATTTATGAAGCTACAATAGAATAATGCATTGTTAAGTGTAAACATGTACAATTTAGTACAGACTCAACTAAAATGTGATATTATGTCAAACATGTTTTTCGTTAAGGGGTAATGCATTAAGTCCGGTAGGCCAAAACAGGCTGTACGAGTTGACATTCCTCATTGAAAACGTATTTATAAGAAAATTAATTTGCAAGGTATCCAATATGTTTCTTTTAGTTTAAATGTATAAGCTATATTTGTCTGTTGTTTTATTTTCTATTTTAAGATTTTCCAACATGACTTTTTTATAACCTCTTTTATGTTGCCCCTGCATAATTTAAAACTGACTTAGTTTATATCCACTCACAAAATCTTCATTCGCTATGTGGCGCCACTGTTTGCTTATGACCACCGTGCCATGACGAATATGGCGTGTGCTGTCTAACTTACGTAGTTGGCACATAAATTATATAAGAAATGTAAACATTGCAACGAACGTTCAGGGTAAATCAATACCGCTACCAACAAACAAGTCGCACTTGTTTTGTCAAAATCGAAAATATGGGGAAAGATGGGCCTACGGAGGTTCAGGTGCGACGCCGGATACAAGCAGGGGCGTATGCTTGGAGAGTCATGATGGACAGAAAAATCTCGAGAAAGCTGAAAGGGAAAGTCCAGAGAGCATGTATTACATCGGCATGCATGTTTGGTTTGGAGGCAGTGGCGCTGACAGAACAACAACAATAACAAAAGCTGCAAGTTTGTGAGAACAACCGAGTTCGATTAATGAAGGAGGGTGGACAGAAGAAGGATGAACGACCTGAGGAAAGAGGTTGGTTTGGAGTGCAGCCCAACAGGAAACCTGGTGAGTAAGGAGCAGAATGAGATGGGTAGGCCATTTAGCAAGGACGGATGCAGGCAAACTTCCAAAGAGAGCAGAGAGGCGGAACAACACGAAAGACGCCGGAGAAAGGACAGACCACCATTGAGGTAAGAAGACTGTGTGGGGAGGGACATGAGACGATTGCGTGAAGATGAAAGGTGGAGAGATGGAGCTGCTGAGAGGAAGTTATGGAGAGAAAGAACAGAAAGAGTGGTTCAAAATACAGTACCTGACCTTCACCATGTACAAGGAACAAGGAGGAAGAGCAGAAATTCGTTTAGTTCTTCACTCATGAAAACCATTAGTTCTCGCCAGCTTTTTTCTTGCATATATATATATACGTTTTTACTATTAAAAAAATCTGGCATGGATGACAGCTTGTAATATTTAGGAACTTTGAGACCCACACACTGCCATGCTTCATAACGTTTGCATGTACAACCCAGTAAAAATTACGTTCGCTTGGACACATACCCTCATCATAAGTAGGACATGTAATCATACTTCAAACATAATTACGGGTGGCTTGCCCAAAGACCCCCACTCCCATGTAACGCTACGTCACACTTGCCCGTAGACTACGACCCCACTCCCATGTAACGCTACGTCCCACTTGCCCGTAGACTACGACCCCACTCCCATGTAACGCTACGTCACACTTGCCCGTAGACTACGACCCCACTCCCTAACCACAACGTATGGCAGTCCTTCTCAGTCGAGGAGATGGAAGCAGAACACCACGCTCTCCTTTATCATACAGGTTCGCTGGATTTCAAGAGGCAAAGTCCTGTTAAGAATGTTTCAGCTGATAGATCAGCTTCAAGAGTTTACGTTGTTGCATGAGGAATTGCAGCATGTCAATTTATTGCAAGACAATTACTGAGTGGCAAACTTTACATACATCGCTGACATCTTCGATAATATCAACGAACTGAATTGAAGAATGCAAAGTCGGGATGAAAACGTTCTTACATGTACGAACAAGCTAAATGGGTTCAAATCCAAACTTCAGCTATGGCAAAAAGAACTAGTACGTGGCTCACTGCACATGTGTAAACGGTCAAATAACACACATCCTGAACAGAAACTGATCAATGTGATAGCAGAACATCTAGGTATACTTCACCACAAGTTTCAGCATTATTTCCAGTTGACCAGTACAGAACAGTATGACTGGGTTCGTGATCTTTTCGCGTCATCTGCAGAGGCTTCCGTTGGGGAGCTTCCTCTGAAAGTTGGAGAGGAACTGGTAGACCTCAGGAGCGATCGCACCCTCAAACATATGTTCTTTTATATGCTCCTGGACACATTTTTGGCAAGGATAGGTGCAGGGAAACTTCCAAAGAGAGCAGAGAGGCGGAACAACACAAAAGACGCCGGAGAAAGGAATATCCAACCATCGCTGATCGTGCCATTGATGTGTTGCTACCAGTTTCGCCAACATAACTGTGTCAGGTCAGCTTCTCGAAATTAACACTCATCAAGACCAAGAAGAGGTCAAGGATCAGGAACTTCGTGTAACTCTTTCTAGCATAGAACCGACCGTTAAGCGTCTCTGTTCCACAAGACAGGCGCAGATTTCTCAGTAGTACCAAATAGACGTTCCGGCCTAGACACATTGTTTCCTTATCATGTGATCTGTAATGATTAATTGAGAGACGTATTTGGAAACATATTACGTTTATAATCTGCTTGAAATAATGAAAGGTAGTTAAGCTACATATTCAAAATAAACTACAATCCGTATTAATTTACATTATTAATAGTATTAAGACTAAAACAACGATGTTTAAATATTGTTTTTACCCGCAGGCTGTAAGACACTTGAACGGAGAGGTATTCCTCGTTACATAAGTATGTCTTCTGCCAGTTCCGTTCTTGTGTCTTCACTCGTATTTTACTAATTTAACTACCACTATATATTGTTTTATTTTGTTGAGGTGTTTAGGTTTAGACGGTTGTGATGCTGCATTCATGGATTTTTACTGTTATTATACTAATATATATTTATTTACCAAATTAGTGCCTTTATGTCTAGAGATATGTGATATTCTTTAACATTTGTTGGCAGTCGGCTTTTGTTTTTAGCTTACACACGTTTTATAATGTTTCTGATCTGTATATTTTACGCGTGCGTATGTGTGTTGGTGGTTAGGGGAGACAAGCTTGAAAAAGAGTATTGGATGTTGTAAAGAGTACTTGAGTTGTTACGCCATAACGTCACAAATTCTTGTACATTTAAAAAATGCTACTTGGTAATAAATCGTCTACTACTAATACTTCGTATGGCACTTGGAATTAAATCATTGTGTGTGCAATCCGTTTATTAAAATATATCTCATCCGTGGGGAAAACGATACTTTACCATTCCATCCGAAGACTAGTGGATGGTGACGTTACAATACATTGTGACGTAGTAAAATGTGACTCGGTGTATCGCGAGGATCCAGCTAACTATAAAGTGTGCCGCGAACTTAAAAAGGTTGAGAAGCACTGCCGTGTGGATTACCACTTACCCAGATTCAAGCAAAACAAACCATGTTCATCACAATAGAATGCGCCCTTTGGACCCAGGTTCATTTGTGTGACAAACGTTGCAGCAAGGATGATCAAAGCAAAGGAAATAATTGTGCTGCCTAGTTCAACAACCACCTAAGACCATATTTGTAATAAGTGAGACTAAAGCATTCAAAGTTTGAACAGTATATTCCACAGGTAACTTGCTTCGTAAGTTCGTACACCAGTTTTGTTTTACTATTTTGACTGACCAGTTGCCTAAGGTCATCTTCGATGTACATTTGTAAAGATTTTAACGATAATTACTTACGCATTAATTAATGTTGCAGTTAGCTAATTAGTTACAAATGCTCTTTTTGTGCATAAGACTTTTCGAATCGAGCAGCTGCTTTAGCTTTCCCAATTCGCCCAAATTTTTCCTTCCCACTGTTCCTGTGCCGATGACACACTTGCTTCGCCCACGATTCAAGGTTTCTAACACGCATTCTGCTTCGCTCAGTATCCATTTTAAATAGCTAAAAACCGATCAAAACTACAAGAAAAAATGGAGGCTGCGCTTGCTGTTGTGAACAACAGACAGGTCACGTGGTGTCTTACCGGCTTGTTCATTGGCTAGAAACCCGCTATGACCCGCGTGGACTTAAGTATAGTTTGCCATTCAGGGCACCAAGAAAAACGAGGATAGCAGGAATTAATCACTAATATCATTATGTGGCAGTACAGATAGATGCGACACCTGTTGGTTAAATAAAATATATTTCCAAACAATGGACTTAGGGGTTGTTGAATTAGGCAGTACAATTGATTTGATCACGTAAATTGAGAAAGTGAATAACCTCGATGATATCCCAAAGGTGTGCTGTCGTCTTGTGTTTTACCCACATACGCGTATAAGGACGTTGTTGCCCCGAGGCAACGTACCAGTTTTATATGTGTTGCTTGTTCTGTTGCATATATGAAAAAACTACAATCAATGCAAAATCAGTGCTGCTATATCAAGTTAGTGTATATAAATATTTATTTCATATATATTTTTTCTGTATATGGTCTGTTGGATATGACATCATGACAAAGGTGGTGAAGACTTTTTTATTTGAAAAAGTTAAAATAATTCATCCAATAAAGGGTTAAGCATTACAAGCCGATTAGGGTCTCATAAACGTTCGAACATAACGTGACATACTTTATTATTAGTATTAGTATTTAAGTCAACACATTTAACAATTGATCGTTTCAATAAGCAATACATCTAGTAAAGTACGTTTATTTAACTGATATTGCATTAGAAATATTAGTTCGCAAAATACACAATTTCCCTCGCCTGTATTTCCCTCGCCTGAATTCCATGTTGTGGCTTCAGTCGTAATGTGGTTTTGTTCATAAGCGACTGAAGTGTTGGCATTTCCGTGACAAGTTCTTACGAGCCGTTTTATAAAGAAGGCTACATAGTTCAAGATCTTTTTGAGGCCGGCGCTGACGTGGTCAATGCCCTTATATGTTATCAGCAGCCAGTGAAGTGGAAGAAGATCTGAAGTCTACCTTGGCTAAATTCGTATGCGCTGCATGTTGTCCCAAGGGCATCCAAATCAAGCGCATTCCAGAACAGCGATGGCACCTCTTCCGTAAACACATGGCGGAGAGTGATAAGCTACCACCCACAATTGGGGCGCTCAACCAGCACATACTGAGAGTTCACTTGCAGGCTAGAGTGTGGGGCCAGCACTGCTCAGTAGGTGTTTTGGACCCACTGCAGAATGGCTACCACAAGACTGCTGATGGACAGCTGACGCCAACAACAACTGACACCCTTTCAGCACCCAAGGCCATCATTCAGATGGTACGATGCCAATGCAAATGAGATTGTTCATCACAGAGGTGTTCCTGTAAATGCAAGGACTTGCAATGCACAAACCTCTGCTTGTGTAGCACAGAGTGAGAGACTGACGACGATTCGCACTTTAAAAATCGTGTATCCGACGACGATAATAATAACTAATGTGCAGCGAACCTGGTCACAACAGTATTGGGACATACCTGGTCACAACATTATTGGGACATACCTGGTCACAACAGTATTGGGACATACCTGGTCACAACAGTACTGGGACATACCTGGTCACAGCAGTATTGGGACATACCGGACATGTGTGAAATACACGCAACAGTATACTGATGCTGGTGTGATGGTTATAAGAGTTAATAAATGAAAGTACAGGCACGTACTTGTTTCAAATGTACACATGTGTTTATACGCTGTGTTATATGTATTTTATTTAGTCATAACATGTATAACTGTCATAAACTAGTAATTTCATTATGTTTAGGTGATTGTAATTGTTTCTACTGGATTCCTTGCCCCTCAATATGTAGGTTTAGCTACCAAAATCAAACGGCTGAGTGGTTTAGCAGCTGAGATATTGAGAAATACAGGTTTTCGGTGTCCATCATTATAAAAATCCAAGATGACCACCACATATACCTTTAAAAATGTAAACATTTGTTTTCACACTTACTCTATCAGAACGTTTCCAAAAATGTATAAGGTTGCAAATCTCCAACAAAAATGAACAAAAATACAAATGTTAACATTGTGAACCTGACTACATTAATCTACGAACCTTCGAACAAAAACGTAACGCCATTACTGTTTTAGAAATTCCTCCTCGGTTAAGAGTTGTCATGTACGTACACCTCACCTATCCCGTAACCGTGCGGAGTCGTTGGGGGCATCTTTGACGATAATTTCACAATCTGTTTCAATCTTTGCCGGTCTATTGTGTTACCATTTGTGATTCGTAGAAATCGAGGCCTGTCAATTCTCTAATGTTGTCAATATATTGTTTGCCTGCCTCCACATCTTTTCCCTCTTACTGTGTCTTGGATTGCCAGGTCAGTATATCTTGTGACATGTCCATATCGTTCGTCGTCAGGCTATAGAGAGAATACCTTCGTGTTATCCGATAAACGGGTCGAGAGGGCCTAAACCTTTGGAATTTGGCGTGCCTCCTAGACTTTTTTGAATGCACTCCCGCTTCTGACTTGATTGGTGACATTGTACGCATATGTGATGGGCGAAATGTTTTGGTAACATCTCATCTCCTAAGCGTATTTTAGTTCTGCTGTCGGAGTCCATTTCTCGGAACCGTACAGTATAAGGTCGATATGACAATTACACACGGCGGTCTTATTTTGATTTTCAAGCTGATTTTGTTGTATTTTCACATTGATTTTAGCTAGGTATGTTCAGTTCTTGAAAGGACTTCCGGTTTTGATCCTTCATCCAATACCGTTGTACCAAGATATTTTAATTTTGCGACAGTTTCAAGTTCGTTCCCATTTACGTGTATGGCTTATATGCCGTTTGAATTTCCATCCAGGCGTTTCACTAGGTTAGTCCGTCCTTGTTCAGTTAGACAGACGTAAATCGATTGTTTATAAAGTTAGCCGTATTTGTTGCGATTGTCCCGAGGTTTCGATGACGGCCAATCAGTTGGGAACGACATAACTTGTGAAAACGCGAAAAACTGTACAACTGATTTACTTAATTAGCGCTTATTCCACTTCTATTTTAAATTATTCGTTATTCATACGACGCCAGACCATACTCCATCGAAACATAGACAATGGTTTAGAATAAACACAAACGCTGTACACGTGGTCGCCTCTGTAACGTGTTTACAAGTGCAGCGTGCTGGTGGCCACTTTGTGTAAAGTGTCGACAACTCTCCGACTGAAGGCCCACGACGTGACACACTTACACGTCAAGTAACCAGGTGTCGCCTTTACATCTGTGTTTATCATTTATTGTTTGGCGGACATTGCGTATTCTGAGAAGTCATGTTGCAGCTACGCACAATGACAGGCCGCATCGGAGAAATGTATCGGGGCAGCGGAAACAAAGACGAAAATGCTGCCAACACGAAACAAGGAGACAAGAAGCCCGTGAAAAACGGAAGTCCTACTGTACTTGTCCCCAAGTATAACCGCGATAACGACGGAACCGCCCTATTGAAGTACGTACAGAGGGCGTGTGTGTGACTGGATGCCTGTGTGTATGTCGGCTTTGCTGTCTCTCCGTACGATTGTCTGTCGTTGTTTCTGCGCCACGTAATGTTGTAGGGCACGCATTATCTACTCTTTCATTATATGCGAAACGATCACGATGCTGGGTTATATTTTGGTTGCACTGTTTATAAAATGATATGGTTGCACCAAGTTCTAATGGGTCTCCTATAATCACGTTACAAATACCTTTGCACTAAATAACATGCCAATGGGTCTGGATAAGATAGGTGGAAATATTACATTATTATGCTAGTTTTCGTGCAGATGTTCCTTTTGTGACTGTACCCTAAATTTCGGTCGAGGAACATGCTTGACGATCCATGCGTTGTTGCTTCAAAGCAATTGCCTTTTTAGAAATGATTACATAAACAGGCATTAACTAAATTATAAATGAAAACATTATTAAAACTTGATTCCTGGACACGCAGGAAGATCGGGCAATTTCGAGTATGTTTGAAGATAAGATAATAACGAAGCAGGCAATTGGACAGACCAGCAGTTGTTTAATTTCAAAAGTCGAGAAAAGGATATATTTTAAATTATCTAGTCGCATAATTGATATATTTATTAGAATAATGCAACATTAACTACACCAATACATTGGCTTCCTAAGCTCTCAGTCAGATTATATTCTGGAAAGCAGATCGACACATTCGTCAAAAAGTTGTTATTTTTATTAACATATATAATACCAAAATACCATACATGCAAAGTCAAATACAAATCATAAACAGCTCGGAAAACCGAAATGTGTAACCCTAAATATGTATATTAAAGTATTATGTGAGCACGCATGCATGTGTGTGCAGCTTGTGTACACGATTATACTAAAGTCTTCATTCTGTTAATGTAATCAGTCCATACATTACGTGGGCCGAAATAGATTTCCGCAGCTTTCTATTGGCCGAAATATCCGACAAGGCACTGCCGATTTTGTTAAAGTGGGCTGAAACATCTGGGCCGAACCTTCAGTCTGCGTAGGCCGCGTGTTGGGCCGAGTCCGTCTTGGTGGTGTTGTTGTTGTTGTTGTTGTTGTTACAATAGTTTGAATAGCTCTATAACGTCATCCTTATTGAGATTTGTGCGAAGCTTCGCTTCTATACGCTTGCTTCGTAGCTATGGCAAAGTCTTCTGCTAGTAGAATAATGAACAACGTGCTGACCATATTCACTAATATACTGCAACGTTATGCAAATACTCAGCGCCTGACAAATCAAATAAAAAATTAAACCGCATCAAGTTACCAATGCCGACATTACGTGGATTTTACAAATCTACACTGCTAGATATGGACATGGTGGTGTATGGCGAAAGATGCACTTGTTAATACAATTGGAGTGGGATTTGTAGCAATTTACAGGCCAAGTTGATAACCCGAGATATTGTCGGGAATTTTAGAAACGGTGCGATCGTTGTAGTGATAACAGTGTCTATGAACATCAACCAATAATTGTCAATGTTTCACGTCATCTAACAACATTAAAATATTACCCCTCGTGATGAAAATGTTTCTATCACGACACCATAACCTACACATGATACAAATATGTCACAGTGACACTGTGCCATTTGACCACCATTTGACAATGGCTTGATCAATACGTTTACCGGTTATTATCTGTTTAATGACACAGAGATACGCTCGCAGTAAGGCTACGTCAACGTGGGTTGGAATCAAAAGCAGGAGTTAAATACAATTCAAAACACAACGGAATAAATACCAGGAGTATGTATATAATCGTGGAAAACGTACGGGGTGCGTATTCTATTTGATAATCTCCCAACCATACATCCCTTTTATGATTATTGAACTGTATTGTATAACACATCATTCAGCGTGCAGGAACTTGACAACCAGATAAAAGGATTACTTTGTTTGCAAGATGGCTTATGTTAATCACATTTACTGGACGCTACCATCATTGTTTGTCTGTCTCTATTAATGAGGCAACAGGAAAGATAATAATCTCACACAAACATGTGTGTGTGTGTGTGTGTGTGTGTGTGTGTGTGTGTGTGTGTGTGTGTGTGTGTGTGTGTGTGTGTGTGTGTGTGTGTGTGTGTGTGTGTGTGTGTGTGTGTGTGTGTGTGTGTGTGTGTGTGTGTGTGTGTGTGTGTGTGTGTGTGTGTGTGTGTGTGTGTGTGTGTGTGCGTGCGTGTGCATGCGAATGTATTTCAAAAATAAAATAAATGTTCGCAATCCCATCGTGTATTTGAAATTCATGTTCGAATGACAAGAGGCCATCCGAGCTTAATTAGTAGCTCCTCTTTTGGATTAAATATGCATGTAAATCATTTATCAGGTAGTTGTTATATAATGTCAATATATTAAAACATATTGTACTTCCATTAATTATAACATATCACGTGCACACATAGCATGCATACTAAGATATATTTTATTACAATAATAATAGCAAGACGTATAACGTTAGCAGCAGTGAGAATCTATTTTCCGCCATGTTCCGTTAACACTAATTTGAACACCACTGGTACCAAACCAAACAACTACAAATAAAAAACGAAATAAAGAAGATAAAACGGAGGTGGTTAGTTCATACACTGAGGAAACCTGCAACAAACATCATACGACAAACAATTACATGGAACCCCAGGGAAGAGAAGAAGAGGAAGGCCGAGAAACACAGAAAGCGAAAGAAAGCAGATGGGGAAAACCTGCAAAGAAATTTAGAAAATGGCATCAAACCGACAACAGTGGAGGACCATGGTCGATGGCCTATGCTCCCAGCGAGCAAACAGGCCTACGTAAGTAAATAACTGGTACCAAGTAAACATTCCTTATACAACTGCCCTCGCAATATAGGATTGCATTTGTGAAGAGCAACGGAGTAACTCGAGCAGCAAATATCGACTCCGGTATGCTTATAACTCTATTGTGTCAGGTGAATTTCTCGTGTGCCTTGACTCACAAACGTACACCAACCTCTTAACCTAGAAGAGTTCGACAGACTCGCTTTAAGTAGGTTGACCGCAATCAGAAAATAACCGAACTGTTGATATGGACGTCAATTGACGGTCATGATGCTAAAATCGACACGCTAAGGGGAAGCCTACTCACAGATGTTTATGCAAGTGGCAATAATAAGAGAGGCGACACGGACATTGACCACTACGCATGCGCTGTGTCCCACTCTCTGAAGCACTTTGGCGGAGAATCAGAAGATTGGTTACAGAGAGCGGGAAGAGGACCCGTTGATTGGCACGTTTTTAACGTTTTGCGACACATTTTTTGGAATGGGCAAAGTCGCAAGGCAACTGATGTCAATCGTTGTTTACTGTTCAAAGTCTAGCGCGTTTTCAATTCGAGTATCAACATGTTGGTATTTGATGTTTTCGTAAGGATAGCATATTAATAGTTTGGCCCCTGCTCACCATATATGGCCGGCATTTGTGTCCCACGGAGCAGCCTTTTTGTACTAAGAACTAAATACGTGGAGGACTCTTTCAAACAGCCATTGTATAAATAAATCAATAGAAACAGATGTATTCTTAAAATGTTCGTAATCAAGCTTAGTAATACAAATGACAATAGTAATTTTGATTATGTTTTCCCTTTGTACTGAAATCCGACATTTACGAAACACCTCCAAAATCCATGTGATACATTATCATGTGTAAAAATAAAGATACGCGGTCGAAGGTCAAGGCGAGTCCATTTTTCTCAAATTACAAGTTAGGGACACGTCTTAATGAGTTATATGTTATATTATTCAATTATCCATGTTAAGAGTAAGTAAAATTAATGTGACAACTAGTGTGAACGTTTTCTTGCGCAGCTTGGTATGTAAATGGGGCACGATTCAACAATCTGTTTTTGCGTTTACAAAGTAATGAACAACGATAAACACGGGAGGCATGACATCTATGGAATGAGAATATTATGTCTTTTCAGATTGTCAGAACCAAACAGAGCAAGAGCATTTGTTTTGGTATATGTTGTTGGCGGTGCAGGTCCGTCCATTGTAAATGCATTTAGCGTATCTAAAAAAATAATTACAATTTTTGCATAATCGGTGGTACGATGCACTAGCGCGGGAACGAAATTAATAATGAGGACGCTGAGAACCGGAGCTTCAGCACCACTACGCTCCGCTGTCCTATCATGGCATCTGAAGACTGTGAGGGTGCTGTTGAACATTTTTAGCCGCCGCGCCGTCGTAACTTCAGCTTCTCCGCTCACGACTGATGACATCGAAAGACGAGGGGGTCTGTTAACAATTATTTGCGGCGACATGTATTCAGGCTCATATTTATTGGGGGGCAAACAATATGACTGGCCCCAGCAAAATTCCGGGGGCAGCTGCCCCTTGACCCCTGCTCCCGCGCCTATGGTACGATGAAAAAAAAAAAAACATGTGCACATAGTGAGGTCATGTCGAGCATGTCTGGCGCTCGTTGTCGCGAGCATTTCCTGTCTGGTATTGCAGTATCATTTCTTGTGTTTGATTGCAATTCTTGTTTTTATTATCAGGCGCATTCGTGAGCGTGATATAAGAATGCTGACTTTCTAAAGTCACGTTTTCGCGGTGTTGTCGTATGAGTCACCCGTTACAACACATACTGTAAAGCCTACTGGTACCGACTTGTGCCATAGCTCAGCAACTGGTCTTTGTCTCGCTGGCGTGTTCTGTCGTGAATGATTAGGTCACGCTAGCGTGGCAGTATGGGCTCTGCTGTATCTCATATGCGACAACATTGCCTCGTATAAACGCGGCATACATTTACGTCAGTCTACACACATATAATAACCACTAGCTTACCCACGGAGCAACAAACCAAATACATCAATTATCATCAATACGGTGGAATTATCTGGAGATTGCATTTCAATTCACACAGGTATGTAAGTGAAAGGCCCTCTACAAAAGCTAAGCATATATAAAACACATAAGTGCATAACTCTAAATAACTATATTTATGTTTTCTAGAATGAATCGCTAATTGGTAGGCAGTAGGCCAATGTTCCAGTGACGTATATGTAAAATAGAAACGGTAGTAGTACAATAGTACATAGGCATCGATGCGGCGCCTTGCTGGAGATTCATTATACATGCAATACTCCCAATTTAGCATATTAATATGTAGCTTCGGCCATGTGCGACCTACTTTATTCCTCAGTTTATTTATCGTTCCGAGAAAAGCTTAATAGTTTCTACCAATTGATGACTGGCTAATACCTTGGTTTTAATATACTTCTGTCCTCGGGTTCTCGAGAATCATAGCGCAATAAAAGTATTCGTATTGTGTCATACAGATTAAAATTATTACACGACTGTTTTGCGACCAGGTCGGCGACCACCCACATCCTGTGCACAATGTACGGGCTTGTGTTGACAGTCTTCGGCGCCGTCTTCCCGACTAGTATCGTCCTCTCCGACAACGAGCTAGGAGAGTCGTACTTCCTTGAGGTAAGTCGTGCAGCGTTGTTGATGTATATCTGAATATTTCATACTGATAACTACAAGCTTATCATACATATGAAGTGTCAAATTTGTGATTAAGAATCAGCTATGAGAAGACAAAATGATGTCAGTTGTTGATGGACCTGACCCCCACATTGCGATCGGTCAGCATGACCTGCTGTGCGTCGAGAACTTCCCATATCTCGGAAGCTACATCTCTAGGGAAGGCGATGCGGAAGCAGATGTGTGAGTGAGGTTAGGCAAGGTGTCAGCAGTGTTCCAAAGACTACATCCTATGTGGTCCTGTAGCACCATCAGAAAGGTTACAATGTTTCGTCTTTACATAAAATTATCAATTGTTATAACAACAGCAATATATGCCTGTGAGACGGTCTGGAGAGACAGCATGACATCGTAGGAAAGTAGTTGGTCATGTACCGAGGGAGAGACTTTCACATGTACCGAAACAGTAGTCAAAGAAAATGGTAACAGGAAAAGACAAAGACCTGGTACAAGACATTTTATAGAAGACTTGGCAGAAATGTTACCCAATGTCCCGAATGGAACAGGAAGAACTAAGTCTAAATAAGAATACGTTTTAGTTATTCGGTATAACCATTACTGATTTCTTACCACAACCCGACTCACAAAAACAGTATCTAAGCGACGCGTATTTCACATTTCACACTTCATCATTCACTAATATACTGCAACGTTATGCAAATACTCAGCGCCTGACAAATCAAATAAAAAATTAAACCGCATCAAGTTACCAATGCCGACATTAAGTGGATTTTACAAATCTACACAGCTAGATATGGACATGGTGGTGTATGGCGAAAGATGCACTTGTTAATACAATTGGAGTGGGATTTGTAGCAATTTACAGGCCAAGTTGATAACCCGAGATATTGTCGGGAATTTTAGAAACGGTGCGATCGTTGTAGTGATAACAGTGTCTATGAACATCAACCAATAATTGTCAATGTTTCACGTCATCTAACAACATTAAAATATTACCCCTCGTGATGAAAATGTTTCTATCACGACACCATAACCTACACATGATACAAATATGTCACAGTGACACTGTACCATTTGACCACCATTTGACCATGGCTTGATCAGTACGTTTATCGGTTATTATCTGTTTAATGACACAGAGATACGCTCGCAGTAAGGCTACGTCAACGTGGGTTGGAATCAAAAGCAGGAGTTAAATACAATTCAAAACACAACGGAATAAATACCAGGAGTATGTATATAATCGTGGAAAACGTACGGGGTGCGTATTCTATTTGATAATCTCCCAACCATACATCCCTTTTATGATTATTGAACTGTATTGTATAACACATCATTCAGCGTGCAGGAACTTGACAACCAGATAAAAGGATTACTTTGTTTGCAAGATGGCTTATGTTAATCACATTTACTGGACGCTACCATCATTGTTTGTCTGTCTCTATTAATGAGGCAACAGGAAAGATAATTATCTCACACAAACATGTCTATCAACTGCAGAATGTACAACTCTACTAAACCGTTCGGTCTTCCCCTGTCATTCAATGTCCAACGCACATTTGCATGGCTGGTAATTTTGTCGCGCCATCATTTCATCGGCATGCTCATACTTGTTATGTTCCTCTTCTTTACATGAAACCAAATATGGAAATTCTAGTATGAAATGCATACGAAAGTCAGTGTATCGTCGTCATTAGGTCGAATATAATAACGACTATTGTGATTATTGGTCGATGGAATGCATTCATAATGAAATGATGACGGTGACTAACCTTCACCTGGACAGTGATATCTGCCGACAGGTGTTCCAGTTATACATCTACGGCGTGTCGGTGCTGTTCCTCGCCTACATGCACTTCTACGTGATGAATTACAAGGAGGACTACCGCGACATCACTCGTCTGCCGAAGACGTGCGTTGAGCTCGGGCCTGTCTGCAACAGCTGCGATGCCGAGAGAACTTGCAGCCGCTGCGACGCCGGCAAAGCCAACAGTCCCGCGATTGACGGTGTCGGCAAAACCACGGACGGTACGCCAGCATGCATTGAATTCCTTCAACACAGTCAGCTAGAACTATTGTTATAATTGTTGTTATTTGCATGTTATTGTCGTTATTGGTGGTGGTGATGGTATTATTATTATTGTCGTCGTCGTCGCCGTCTCCGTCAGTAATTATCGAAAACATCATCGTCACAACGTTTATTTTTGTAGTCGTGAAAACGCTAGTGGCACTGGC
Source organism: Paraescarpia echinospica (assembly GCA_020002185.1). NCBI lineage: Eukaryota > Metazoa > Annelida > Polychaeta > Sabellida > Siboglinidae > Paraescarpia > Paraescarpia echinospica. Next base: position 2,463,187 of record CM034539.1, read on the forward strand.
AAACAGCAGTGGTATTAGTAGATCATATTCCCTAATGACGAGAACTCGGTTATCAGTTATTATTTAAAGTCGGTGATTTATCACGGCAAGAAAAGTATTGGTTTGTTGTGTATTTATTTTCGTAGTAGTAATTTGGCAAAACGCTTCGTCTTAGAAATAGTCATAGGTCATTATATGTGAAGATTCTATTCATGTCTGTTATTTGATTGTTGTACGGGAATATCAACCAGTGCTCTCGTGCATACGCCACTATACCTGCCAGCGTTTCTTGTTGAAATACGGGATATTCATCAGCAGTTCGGCACGCTTCCCGTGTCGCGCTATCTCAGATCTTGACATCGGAACACGGGGGGGTGGGTGCTGTTGGAGATTGTTCGCCAGAAATTCAGCGATTCAGCACGTCTCAGCACGTCTCGGCACGTCTCAGCACGTCTCCCGTGTTGTCGCGCTGTTTCAAAGACGGAGTAATGTATTGTTGGAGATTTTCAGAGAAAATCCGAGAGATTTGCCTGTATTCCGGGAGACCGGGAGATACACCCAAAATCCCGGTTTTCACGAGAGTTGGCAGGCATACCGTACTGTCCTCGCCCTAGAATACGCATGATCGTCTTGGGCTGGTTGTGTACTGTAATGAGTGGACATGGCCGGCGAGTTATCTTAATGAGGCACAATGTACGTCATCGTTGCAGGTGTCATCATGACAGTTGACAAGGACATCCCAAATGAGAACGGGGAGATTCGGCGCTCAAAGATAGACACCTCAGGTTTCAGATGGCCTTCCTTATCCCGCCCGCCGCCTCCCGTCAGCTACGCCCAAGAAGGAATCAATTTCTATCTGCGTCTAGGAGCAATTGGCAAGTAATACTACTAGATGTAATCGGACAGCGAAGGCGTTTATATTTAAACTTTGCTATACACTATATGCACGTTTTCGAACCTTTGCTGGTACACAACACCAGTTGTGTAACATTAAAGCCATAGAAATCCTTTGTTGTTAAAGAGACACTATAGATTGCGCTATTCCACGGCAGAAGTATTTTGTCGGCTGACGCTCGGCGTATGCATCTATTTATAGAACAATCTCGTGCAGGCGATATGTTTGCCGTCGTTGGTTCTCGGAAACACAAGACAAGCGTGCGCTGCATCTAGTGATTGTGTTGTTGATAAGGATTTATTTATTTAGTGTTGTTAGTTTGCAGCAGTATATGTCATAAATAAATCCTTATCAACAACACAATCAATAGATTCTGCGCGCGCTTGTCTTGTGTTCCGGGGAACTAACGACGGCAAACATATCGCCTGCACGAGATTGGTTTATAAATAGCTGCAGACGCCAACCGTCGGCCGACACAATGCTTTTGTCGTGGAATAGCGCAATCTATACAAGGCCACTTTAATATTATTCCGATGTATGTGTCTGCATTATAATCAGCAGAACACGCTTTGGGTGGGAAAAGATAAATGGCCAGCAATTTGACCAAATGTACTCGTTTAATGGGTTAACAAATAAAATCAGATTAAATATATTTAGGAAGAACATAAAAGATCGACGTGTTGCTCTCCTCTCATTCTCTCATAGTAAGGGTAAACCCGGCTACAGTACTGTTGCGCTGTTGTTGTTTGTTTTCCGTCCTCCGTCATTGACCCCGTATTGTGACACGAGATCAGTAACGGAAGAAGGAAACAAGGAACGATCATGAGAATACCTGGTTATATTGCGCGTTACTGAGCTCGACGTTTCCGCTAAAAGCGCTAAAGAAGTTTGATTATTATTATTGTTATTATTATTATTGCTAAAAAATAAAGGTAAGTTCTTATATAGGGCAGTACCCAGTCCTCATGACTGCTCAAAGCGCTTTACACTTTACTCCCTGGCAGACCTGTTCAATCGAACACCATCGAGACTTCTCTGGAAAGCTTCCAGTATCCATCCATATTATTATTATTAACTCAACAAGTGTCTGTTATTGTAATACAGAATTGTGTTTTGTGATTGAGTTCAGTTCCCCTGTTCGTTTCGACATATTGCAGGATTCGGTCTCGGCAGTATGATTCACGACGGCTTCTACATCGCCCAGGTATTCCAGGGCGCCCTCTATCGGGTCATCTGCTACACTAACCTTGACGCCATCGTCTCTGCTGCCCACATCACGTTCACTTTCTGCCAGACCTTCTTCGTCTTCAAGAACCACAAGGTGGGCAGTGAGCAGCATACATTTGAATTTATGCAACTTGACAAGTCTTCAACAGGCTCTTGCTTGTGTGATTGAGGCTATAGCAGCTCCTCGACTATTTCACTAAGTCAGATCACATCGTGTAAGATAGTCACCCATCACACCACCAGTTCAGACCAGAGACTGGTTTAATGCAGTCGGGTGGTCACAGTGTTTTCGGTAACCTTGTAACAAATTGGCCGCACCGTTCTAAGTCAAATGTGTGTTTTGTAGGGACTAATCATGTATATTGTTTATCGTCAGCTTTGTAGGAATGTGGGCTCAGAGAAACCAGGGTGTGACACGGTACATGGGTTCCGTGTCGTATCAAGTTTGGATTTTAGAGCTCACATTCCTGTTATTGTCATTTACCAAAGTGGCTGCATAATAAGCAGTCCACTTTCATTAAAAACGTCGTTCATTTGGGCAATTTCGATTTTCTGCTAAATTGGACATGCGTTGGTTATTGCATAACATCAGTTACTTCTTCAGCAGTGACATAGCTTGCTTCCGGGAGAAACGCATAGGCAGCAGTTTATTTACACAGCACGCACGCTCTCACACACATGCACGCAAGCAAATACGCACACAAACACACGTGCACACACTCAAGCACACACACGCGCGCACACACACATTCACACACACACACACACACACACACACACAATAACCCGTGTCATAATGTTGAATAAAATTGCTTACTAAACTATTACTATTTGCATTGCATTATTTAGTATTTGTTTGACAATGGTCTGGCTTCGCGCCAACTGGTTTTCTAACGACATGATGCATTGCCACTTTAATTAACTTGGCATTGAGTATCTGTTTGTTCCTATGTTACTTAGGTAATTAATTAATATGTTATTTAATATATTTATTCGTGGGTCAGTTAACTCTTTCGCTGGTTCACTCACCCATCAGGTCGTCATCAACATGCACAAGGTGTTGGTGAGGTTTGGCATTATGCATGTTGTGGCGACTAACATATGCTGCTGGTTTGTGACGACGGTCGTCGAGGCCAACGAAGACTTCCGTACAATCAGCAACCACGAACTGCTGGAAAAACAACAACATCAACAGTTGCAGCCGCATCAGCCGCATCACCAGCATAACGTCATCGTCCAAAATATCGAGTTGAATGGTATACTGTAAATTTAATTCTCTCATGGCAAACTTGTTTTCTAACTTTTATTGTTAACCTGGTTCGACTTCTTCTGCGAATGACGTGTTACACTGGTCACCATCAAAGGCTGTCACGGTTAGCTCTCTCTCTCTCTCTCTCTCCCTCTCTGTCCCTCTCTCTCCCTCTCTCTCCCTCTCTATCCCTCACTCTCCTACTCTCCCATTCTCCCACTCTCCCACTCTCCCACTCTCCCACACTCTCACTCTCCCACTCTCCCACTCTCCCACTCTCCTTCTTTATTTCCTCTATAGTTCTTCTGTATTTTTCCTCTCATGGTTTCTCTGTCTTTTATTTGATAATACCAATACGGTAAGTATACTGCTGACAAATGGAGAGTTAGCAAGAAAGATAAGGAAACCCAAAAGTTGAGAGGATGAAGGGGAAACAAGAAGATTTGACAATGTGTTAACAAAGGAGCTGTATTAACGCTTAAGTGCTGTAATATTGATACTAATATGTAAATTTAAAGACAACACAAACTTCAGTTTTTTCCACTATACATACGTAATGACGTTGTCATTCTGTATTTGATTTTCAATTGTCCATATTCACCGTGTGATCTAGTGCTTAACAATAAGTTCCGTCAAGCCATCAAAATGGCTGATGTATATGGCTAATTATGTGTAATATGTTATTGATATTCTAGCTTCAACTGTTTAACTTTGCGACAAAGACATAAGTTAACGATGCGTGAATGAGAGTTATATGCGGGATCTCGTACACTCGTAGTAATGTAATGCTAATAATGTAAACATTGTTTAGTAATGCAAAGCTTGACGGAGATCAAGCACATAATTTTAATTGTGATCTCTGTTTCTGGATCCATCAATTGCAGAATCGATCCACTGCAACTTAGACACGAGTCTTGCCCGACGCACGGCTCCCTACCTCTTCCCGTGTACCATCGAGTACAGCCTCATAGCCGCCGCCGTCATGTACAAGATCTACCAGAACGTCGGTCACGTGATCAAACTCGAGTCAAGTCGACGACTGCCGGAAATGCCCGAAGACCGCCACGACCCAACCGACTGCCACAAGGCCAACAAGGGTCTCTTCTTTGGCCTCTTCACTATGGTGTTCACGTTCATCGCCATGGGCAGTTTCTTCCTGTTTAGCGACGGAGTCACTGGAGTAACGGACAGCGAGGTCGTCGCTACCTTCATCTTCATGATGACAGAGATTATTCTGCTCAGCGTCTCCATGATCGCTGTCGTCGTCGGCTTCGTTAAGGTGATGTATCTGCTTATATCACTCTGTGTGCGTATGCGCATGTTTGTGTTTATGCATGGACGACCTATCTAAGATCGTACGTAGGTATGTACGTACTAGCTCTGTGGTCGTTATTTTTTACTATTAAAAAGTACAGTACGTCCTGTGGGAAAGAAAAGACAGACTACACATCCCAGCTGTCATGCGCAGATGGAAGAATTTAATGTACATGGATACATGAAGAACGTTGTAATTTGTCTTGCATCCAATGTAATAGTGCTGTGTATATGTAAATTTGCATGTTTTGTACACATGGGACACAATTTCTTAACTGTGTTGATCTTAAATAAACAATCAAAACATTCGGCTATTGTACTGCGGACAGAACATTCCACGCGATTCGAATTGTGCTCCGCGGACTTTATCTTCTCAGAGAAGCAATAATAATAATATATAATAACAAAAATAATAATATTAATAATAATAACAATAATAATAATAACAATAATAATAATACGTCAACATCCTTGGAAACCAAACTCAGACGCAGGGTTGATCAATCTCCTTCTTCACTATCAGAGGGCGTCGCGGCATCGCAATCCAACAAACAAACTCCTTATTTTGCTTCCCACGATATAACCTCAATTCACTTTCCTCAACGGAGAATACACAAACAAATGCGGTCTCTTCACAGATGCGCGTGTTGCGGTTCACGACCTTCGAAGACACGTTCGATGCGACCTTGCTGGTGGTCGCACTGTGCGGAGTCTTCCTCTACAACACCTTCTCGGCCGTGTCCGCCATCCGCAGCATCCCCAAGCATGGCTCCATCGGTATCATCAGCGTCGTCACGGCCGTCGTCCGCTTCGTCGAGGGCGGTCTGCAGACCCTCTTCATCCTGGAGGGCCTGCGGCGTAGTGCCCAGCACTCCGGGCATATCCACCAGAAACCCGGTCGAGCTCTCGTCACCTTCCTCCTACTGTGCAACCTGTCGCTCTGGGTCGTCAACACGTTCGAGGTGGGGACGCATCGCAAATGAATGTGTACAATATAATATCGTAGGCATCGGAGTGTGGTAAATATTTGGGCTAAGGTTCACCAAAATCATTTAATTGCACTCCCCTTGAGGTTCACCAAAAACCTCCAAGTGCACTCCCCTTGCCGATATATCGAGGGGCTAATTATATGTCCAGCCCCCTTCACCAATAATACTGGTGGCTCTGCCGCCCATGTCCCCCGGTTCCGACGTCAATTAATATGTTAATGTATATAATAACGTTATAATAAATACATGATTTTAAATTTAATTACAATTTACTGTGGAAAATTTGAACGCAGTTTACAACTCTCAAATAGTCGGACACTCATTTATTATAATTCATGCGCAATAATAACAGAAAACAACATTACAATAATATTCAAAATATGGCTTTCAATTTAGATCACAACATGGCAAGTATTTTATAAAATAACAAAGTTATATATATATATATATAAACAAAATACCTAAATATGCTTTATATATATATATATATGTATATATATCTAATTTTATATATTCATTTTGACATGAAAATTAAACATTTGTGTTGGAAGTACATGTGTAGTATTAAAATGACTACTTTTGTACAAAAATCCTGTTTGAGCAAAATGTCAACTTATGAACATTACGACGACATAAATTTTCAAAGTTCTCATTATTATCTGATCTTTCAACTAATTATATTGCACGTATCTGTTTACGATTATACGATACTTATATTTAATTTGCTTTTGTTTGGTTTCGTTGCCACCTGTATAACATTATAAACCAACTTCTGACGGGATGATGCCGTGTCTTCAGGTGCAGAAGGCGGAGGCAGTGCCGGCCCACACGGAGTACTACGGCGAGCGGTCCTGGGGCATCATCTCCTTCATCTGTGTACCTCTTATTATATTCTTCCGCTTCCACTCCACCGTCTGTCTCGCTGACATATGGACTAATGCGTACCGGCTAGAGCGCAAGGACCTTTAACAAGCACGCTGACATGTGAAGTATTGTATGCAGACTAGAGCGCAAGGACCTTTAACAAGCACGCTGACTTGTGAAGTATTGTATGCAGACTAGAGCGCAAGGACCTTTAACAAGCACGCTGACATGTGGGGAAATGTATGCAGACTAGAGCGCAAGAACCTGTAGCAAGCACGCTGACTTGTGAAGTATTGTATGCAGACTAGAGCGTAAGGACAAGGACATGTGAAGTATTGTATGCAGACTAGAGCGTAAGGACATTTAACAAGCACGCTGACATGTGAAGTATTGTATGCAGACTAGAGCGTAAGGACCTTTAACAAGCACGCTGACATGTGAAGTATTGTATGCAGACTAGAGCGCAAGGACCTTTAACAAGCACGCTGACATGTGGGGAAATGTATGCAGACAAGAGCGCAAGAACGAATTAAATACTTGTATAATTATAAAATGAATACCCAATAATACAAAATATTACATAATGCACCTATCCGTGTTCTGTCTAATGCAAAAGTGGTATATACATCACTGTTAAGAGAGCTCTGAACGGTTAAGTTGGTGGAAATAGATAACCTGCTCATTAAACTGTAAATGCACTTTCTAATACGAGTATTACAACTGTCAACAACCGTAGTGGCAAACATGGTACTTGCACTGCATCTCATAGGCAGGTTATGCAAGATCCTGTATGCATTATTGTAAGATACAATGAAATGCTGAAATGACAACTTTCTATATTTAACCCTAATGAACACAAATACACATTACTACAATAGCAAGAGAATAACTTAATAAATTAATGTATGCAGACTAGAGCGTCTTTAACAACCACGCTGACATGTAGACCACTGCATGTCTGTTGAACGGAAATATCTCTAGCGTATGCGTTGTGATATGAACCATTGCATACAGACTAAAGTGCAAAGACGTCTAACAAACGCGATTATGTCTGGTCCAATAATAATAATATTCCAGTTGGATAGAACGCACCAACCTCTAACGCACCACTGTGTTCCCGTTAGAACGACAAGACCTCTTATGGGTCAGCTGACACGTGAACCTTTAACAGCAAACAAGTGCGACATCTTTGGGGCAAGCTGACATATGGGCCATTGAACAACGGTGAGAACGTAGAGACCTCTAATGGATAGGCAGACGTATTAGAGAGTGTTTGTCATCATCCCAATATCGACTCCCTTCCCGATCTCTACCGCGTCAATTGCACGGTTAGATTTTCCAACAATCGAAACGAGCGCGTGACTCGGGCGGGAACGTCAAGGCAGTCGATATCGGGGCGAAGGCAAAACACTCTATTGATTGCTTTGCGTTGGCGAGAACGTACGGACCAGTAAACGGACACGCTGTCTTCCGAACCTATTGGCTACTCGAGAACATTGTCCGAGCTAGAGATAAACCATGTGTGTATACAGGCCTTTATTCACACCTCAACAGTCAACAGGTGTCTCACAGTCGGGGAGGGTGTCACTCCAGTCTGTGGGTGTCACTGCACAAGAATGGTGTACATTAGTATAACATCCCTCTTTCTGAACAAAAATTAGTACATTGGGCTTTATAGTACCAAGAATAGTGCACATAGTTGTCAGTAATCACTATAACTAATGGCCTAGTTTACAGTCCAAGTGCAGAAGCACAGTCCTCACAGGTCCAGTCTTAGAGGAGCTCGAACAACTCGACCACAGCGGCCGGGTGCGAGTTGGCTCCACAAAGCGAACTGTTGTCTGGCGTAGTGGCGTCGGTGGGTCTCGCACTCGATGGTTGGGTCGGACACGGTTGTCTCAAAAGGCTAGGGTTTCTCATCGCGCTGGCGGTCATTGTCGTCAGCGTGCAACAATAGGTGTTGTTTGGTTGTTTCGTGGATGTCTCGTCGATTACGACGCAGGATTCTTCCCCTAGATGATTCGACGTCGTAGGAACGTGGTTGTGGACAGGCGTTCATGAGACGGGCGGGCTCACATCGATGATTGTCGGGATGACGTGTGCGGTCGATCTGTCCTCGTGAGAGGACGGGAAGGTCCCTGACTCATCGCGCGTCGTGATGCTCCTTGGCGGAAGCTTGTTGTTCATCAAGGCGAGTATGGATGGCACGTCTCAAGCCATTTGCACTCGATACGGCAACTGGCAAGTTGGACACAACTCTTCTGCCGTAGAATAACTCTGCCGGAGAAGGTAAGTGATTGTTTATCGGCGTTGCTCTCAGTACAAGTAAGGCCATGTATGCGATTCATGTAGCTTCGTCAGTATCTCGGCTTGGTGGCTCAAAGGAATGACGATGCGGTCTCCTTTCAGAACAAGACCGTCTTCGACCGATAACTCATCACGGTATGACCAAAAAGGTCGCAGCGGTTTTGATAACTGTCGTTGGTGTTCAGGCCAACCGTTGATGATCACTGAGATCAGGCTCTGCAGGTCTGCATCAGCTCTCGTCTCAAGGCGTAGCGTCTGCAGTTTCTGGGCTGAGAACTGGACGAATGTTATCCAGCTCGATCGTCTTCTCTTCTTCGCATGGTTGGCGTGACAATGTGTCAGCCAAAGCGAGATCTTTGCCTGGACGATACCGCAGCTGTACGCCGTACGGTTGGATGAGCAGTAGCATGCGCTATAGTCATTCTGGGGCTGCGGTAAGGTTCTTGAGATGGATCATTTCAAGTAGTTTGTGGTCAGTTTCCACAGTGAATCTTGTGCCATACACATATGTGTGGAAACGTTCAAAGTCTAACACAACTGCAAGCATTTCGCGTTCGGTGTTCTCGTAACGTCTTTCGCATTCGCTCAGCGACTGCGATGTGAAGGCTATCGGCTTGCCTCCCTGCAATAGAACTGCTCCTAAGCCGCGTCCAGAAGCATCGACTTGGGCGACGGTGTCTGCGCCAGGTACGAAGCATGCGAGCGTTACCTCTCTGCAAATGAGTGGTTTCGTTGCTTCAAACGCTGCGTCATGTGAGGTGTTCCTTTGAAATTCAACGTCTTTTTTCAGGAGGTCCCTCAACGTCGCCGTCTGTGCCGAGAGGTTTGGAACGGGGACATATATGCCAAAATCCCCAAGAACTATTTTAGTTATGTTACTTTCTCCGGTGTCTTCATACGTTGGATGTCTTCGATCCGTTCCGGGTCGTGATGCACTCCGTCAGCATCAAAGTCAAGACAGAAGAACATGATATTTGTCTGTTCAATGTCACACTTGACTTTTTGAAGACAAGACCATGTCGCTGTGCTGTCTTCATCAGGTGATGCAGATTCGCATCATGTTCGGCTGCGTCTCGTCCGACTACACCTACATCATCGGCGATGCTGATTGTTCCGGGGCACAATTCTAAGATACTGTCCATCCTCTCCTGGAACACATCTTGGCTGAGATTCAGGCCTAAGGACAATCTCTTGAAACAATAACGACTAAATAGACTATTCAAAATGGTCAAAATGTTTGATTGTTCGTCCAGTTTCACAGACCAGTAGCCATGTCGCGCGTCTAGCTTCGAGAAGACTGGTGCACCAGCGAGCTTATAGGTTATCTCACTCAGGGTTGATGTTCTGTAATGCGGTCTCTTGATGGCCTTGTTGAGGTCCTTCGGGTCGAGGCACACTCGAAGTCGACCAGTGGACTTCCTGCTGTACACCAAGACGGATACCCAGTCTGTTGGTTCGGTGACCTTGGTGGTTACACCCAAGTCTACCATGCTGTCGATTTCGTTCCGTACTTCATCGCGGAGATGTATTGGACATCGTCTCGGGGCATGCACAACCGGTTGGTCAGTCGTGATATGGAAGGTACCGATCCCTTGAAATATGTCAGGGTATGCCCTGCACAGGTCTTCAATGCAGTTGATGGGATCGTTCTGGGAAGTACTAGTGTTGACCTCACAGTTCATGATTACCAGGCTCAGGGCTCTGCAAGACGGCAGGCCGATGATCGCTGGGCCTGGCGTGTCGACGACATAGAATTCGGCGTCGCATTCGTATTGTCGGTGCTCGGAATATCAAGTGTTCCGTATTGGCGGATGGGTTAGCCGTAATATGCTGTCAAGATTGTTGTGCTTTTCCGCAGACTAATCTTTGCTAGGAAGCCGTTGGCATCTAACAACTCAGGGTACATCCGTCTGAATGTGCAGCGGGAATATGTTGCCCTGCGCCCCTGTGTCAACCTTGACTGTAAGTGATGCCGGTCTCTCCCGGGTCCCATTCCGCAGCTTGGTTTTTAGGAAAGCGAAGACCTCGTCGCGTGAATCATCATTGATGAGGACGGTATTGAAGCTGCTCAAAGTGTTCCTCCAAGGTCGTGGCTTGGACTTGATGCATATCTGACACCTGTCTCGGTTTCGACCTGGATCTACTTCGTCGTTGATTTCTGCAGTGATTGCTTGTTTGTGGCGCCTTCGTCGCATTACATACCGCTTACCAGTGGTCAGGTCAACCACATACTTGACACTTGGTGCCGCATGCAGGGCAGTTGTCTTTCCCGTACCTATGGTATCCGCCACAAAACTTGCAGTTATCGCGGGACATGTGACGCTGCTTTCCGCGGGATACATGATGGTGAACAGCAGACTCGTTGCTGAAGGTGTGCATGTCGGCCAAAGTTGCTTCGTGAGTCCGGACTATGTGTCCATGGCACGGTCTAGCGTCAGTTTGTGGTCACTTCCTTGTAGTTTCTCTTGTATCTTAGGGTGTTTAATACCAACGATCAATTGCTCTATGAGACACTCATTAGTTTCCAGGGTGTAACGGAACTGGCACTTCTTCGCCTGTAGTTTATATCTAGTCATAAACTCATCAACTGTCTCTGATGCTTCCTGTCTGTACCTTTGTTGGTTAAACCGATTCAGCCGGTAGTTGGTCTTCGGCTGAAGAATGTCTGTGAATCGCTTCCACAGCGTTGCGACTGTTCGCTGTGCCAAAGTCAGTTCCCACGTGTTATATATACGCAGCCCTTCCTGGTCGACCCACAACAGAACATACGAAAACCTTTTTGCTTCCTCTGTATCTGCAAAGGGTCCTCTAAAGATCAAGTCGCAAGATTGGCGAAAGTTTGCGAATTCTGATGGTAAATCAACCGCTGCCCAGTCGATGCGTGGAGGGTCAATCCCAGCTAAGGCCGCCATCTTTCTTGTTTATGTGCAGCTGGCCAAATAGCCATACATACAATCCTACTCACTGTACTGTGTGAAAACTAGTTCAGTTCAGAGACGTGCAGTACGTGTCGCTGCCACCATGTAATGATACTCGGTTCTTCGTATCAATATACCTACACACACATATATATATATATATATATATGGATTTATTCACATTCATGAGCTAGAAACAAACCATGTGTGTAGACAGGTCTTTATTCACACCTCAACATTCCCCAGGTGTCTCACAGCCGGGAAGGGTGTCACTCCGGTCTGTGGGTGTCACTGCACATGAATGGTGTGCATTAATATAAAACGTGCGTGCTTGTCCGTCCTTGCATGTATGTGTCTGGTTGCATGTGTGCGTGCGTGCATGTGCGTATGTGCGTGCGTGCGTGTGTGTGTGTGCATGCGCGTGAATGTGTGCGCGCGTGTGTATGTGGGAAGGGTGCATGCGCATTTGCGCGCGAGTGAGTCGGTGTGTATGTGGAGTCGGTGTGTGTGGTTGCGTGTGTGCGTGTGTGCGTGTGTGTGTGTGTGCGTGTGTGTGCGTGCGTGCGTGCGTGTGCGAAACAAACAACATTGTCGTTTTTTAACTGAGTGTGATAATGCATACGAAAATGTGGCTAATAATTATACGCGTGCGCGATGCACCGAACTGATAATTTGTCATTATGAAATACACCTGACGTTTTATTACGAAGCGTGTGCGCATAAACTTTTCGAAGTATTTGTGTCCATGTATGTAAGCATTCAATATTGATCAAATGTTCAGAATTATGCATATATTATGAATACACTTACTTACGCAATATACTGAACTATGAATGTCGTCTTCCTAATGAACGAATATCGAAGCCCTGGCTGGGTGATTGAAACATTGACTCGTTGCGGAGTAATTCCTAATACTAGAACGTAAGTTTCTAGGCATCGTGCATTGTAATTTGTTTTATAAAAGAGCATCACTGTTTTTCAAAAATGATTATAATGTTTGAACCGTTTCAATTGCATTGATTAATTTTAGTCTGCTACGACACAAGTATAACACTTACATACAATCCAGTATTGCCACCTAGCGAATGACATCAGAAGACGGTGCAACGTTTCTACAGTATGGGCAAAGGTCGTTCAGGGGAAATATGGTCTAACATTTTTACCCAAAAACAACACTTGTCTTATAATTTATTTTTGCAGTATATGTTTATTCACACAAACACACACGCACACGCGCACGCACGCACGCACACACACAAACACACTCACCTAAGAAACACACCTTAGAAACCTAAAGACAACTTGGCATTGTTCAAATTGCTCGGCACCCGGTCTGTGGCATTTGCCACAGGGGTGTCCTAAACAACCATAAATCAATTCAATGCGACCACTGCCTAAACTGGATTCACACGCAATGCTGTGCAATAGATGATAATGACTACGACAGACTGATAAATTCCTCGTGTTCATGGGCTTGCCCCGAATGCAACAACTTCAACTTTACAAATTCCTTCTTCGGAGATACAGAAATCCAAACAGATAATCCTTTTGATCCTCTGGATGGTAACAGTCAGAACTAAAATGAAGCCACTCACAGCAACACAGCCAGTAACAAGAAAACAGATAAACCGAAGAAGAAGCCAAACGTCAGATGCATCCTAATAAACTGCCAAAGCGTCAAAATGAAAGCCGCTAAACAACCTACACAACCCAGACATTATCAGTGGCACAGAATCATGGCTAGTTCCCTCCGTAAAGAATTACGAAATATTCCCAGATAATTTAATGTCTTTAGAAAGGACAGGGAAAACACTACTACACTATATAAAATATCTAAAGATGACCTCATCACAAGCCACCTAACAAACCTAAACCCAAATAGTGAGAGCATTTGGACCTAAAGCCAGGTAGTAGGAATGAAACCAATTGCAATAGGTTCCTTTTATAGTACCCCTGAAGACTCCCAAGGAATTCAAATCGAAGTAGTAGACCTAGCCCTTTCTAAACTAGGCAACAAAATCAATACACATAATGACATTATTTATGGGCGATATCAACCTTCCTCAATCGGGAAAACCACCAAGTCACACCCGACAGTGGATATAGCACAACAGCTGCTAACAAACTACTCTCTCTTGTAGAAGAACATGGACTGATTCAACATGTCAAAGAACACAAACAGGGAAATGCCAACAATATTCTAGATCTTATCTTCACCATTTCGCCCAAAACGCAAACATCGTCCGAAACGTAAAATCTTCATTAGAAACAAAGCTGACAACATTAACATCCAGATATATCTTGATAACTTTACACATGACTACTTCTCTGTAAACCAAAACATGACAGTCAACGACAAATGGAATCTTGTTTCCACTAAAATCATCCACATTATGAACCAGTATGTACCAAACCGTCTTACAATCTTCCTTGGTTCAGTAAAGATTTAAAGAAAATGTGCAAAAGAAAGAACCGACTCTGCAACAAAGCAAAACAACTAGAAATCCAGAAGACTGGCATGAGTTATGTGACATCAGGAGAAACAGGCACAAACATCTTCGCTCTGCCAGACTGTCCTGCATAAGCTAATTCCTAACATCTACAATAACGGAGAAAATAAAATCATTCTGGAGCTTCATTTCAAAACTACGACAGGATAACCAAGGTATTGGGACCTGAACATTGCAGGAAACATCATTAGCGATGACACACACAAAGCAGAAGCCTTAAATAACCAGTTCAAAAGTGTCTTTACAGATGAAGGAAATTCCACTCTATCAGATATGGCTAGACGTCCAAGTGGAGATATTCCCAAACTAACAATTTCAATTAAAGGAATATTTGACCAACTTTCCAAAATTAACACCTCTAAATCGCCATGTTTCTTAAACAGATATACCTTTCATCTAGCACCAATACTACATGACATTTTTCAATCGTTGTCAAGTCCCCAAAGCCTGGAATGAAGCCAATATAACAGCTATTTTTTAAGAAAGGAAGTAGGGCAGGAACATCCAATTGCAGGGCAATATCGTTGAAACTTGTGGTCTCTAAACGTCTTGAACATACCATACCCAGCCACGTCATGAAACACCTTGAACAGCGTCACATTCTGACTGACCATCAACATGACTTCCGTGCCAAAAGATCAAAACACAATTAATTCAAACAATCCACGACATAAGCAAATCCCTTGATGAGAAGAAAGTAGTAGACATGGTCACCCTGGATTTCACTAAAGCATTCGATAAAATTCCCCATAAAAGACTAATAATTTACAGGCCCAATACCATCATTGATAGAAAGCTTCCTTACAGGAAGGACCCATCAGGTTGTAATAAATGGATCAACTTCAACACCAACTCGAGTTACTTCTGGGATACCAGAGGGAACAGTACTGAGGCCACAACTTTTCATACTTTACATAAATGACCTGCCTGACAACCTCTCTTCAAATGTTCGCCTTTTCGCTGATGATTGCCTCTTATATTCACAGATTAAAACAGACAACGACACATCTCTCCTCCAAAACGATCTGCTCAAACTTGAGGAATGGCAGGACACTTGGCTTGTGAAATCCAACCCTAGTATACGCTTTACAATGACCATAACCTCGAGAAAACCCACACCAAATCTATACACCTGCTGCGAGTAGCCACGTAAATATTTTGAATCACACTGTTATATTGGCATAGAAATATCAAATACATTAAACTGGACAGTACAATGCAATTCAATCACAAACAAAGCACAACTGGTACTGGGAATTATTAGGATAAATTTTAATAAGTGCCCAACTCACATCAAGTCCATGGCTTACACAATTAACCCTTGTCCGCCCAATACTTGAATACGCGTCAGCATCATGGGATCCACATTGCCTAAAAATATCAAAGCTATAGAAAGAACACAAAGACAAGCCGCCAGATTTTGTAAGCACTACTACTCTAGAGAGCCAGGAACAATAACACAACTCCATTGGGACACCCTTATAGATATCCCATTTGAACAATATATCAAACACCATACTAGATGATACTAGATTAGGGGGAAAGGGACGGGGAAACGGATAGGGAGAGGAAGAGAGAGAGAGAGAGAGAGAGAGAGAGAGAGAGAGAGAGAGAGAGAGAGAGAGAGAGAGAGAGAGAGAGAGAGAGAGAGAGAGAGAGAGAGAGCGAGCGAGAGAGACAGAGACAAACAGAGAGTCAGAGACAAACAGAGAGACAGAGACAAACAGAGAGACAGAGAGACAGAGACAAACAGAGAGACAGAGAGACAGAGAGACAGAGAGACACAGAGACAGAAAGACACAGAAACAGAGAAAAACACGTGCGCGCGACCGCACGCACGCACGCACACACACACAACACTACATGTGTTGCAGGATAAACAAATACGTAGCCTAATAGCTTTGACTGCACATGGATGTCGATGAACCCATAACTATTTTAATTATATTGATCTGATTTATATATTATTTAACTATGTTCATTTGATTAATATTAGTTTAAAAATTACATTGATATAAATAGTAATATTGATTTGAATTATATTGACTTGAGCTATATTGATTTGAATTATATTCATTACAGATATCTGTGTTTGAATTAAGTTAATTACAATTTGCATTGTATTGATTTTAACGTACATTCGGCAAAAAATTTGTATATGATTATAAAACTCGATTGATAAAATGAACGTAATGTTGCGATGCGTATGTACGTGGGTTCGTGGGAGCGCGCGTGCGTTCGAGCATGTTGGTGTATCCTCGTTTACACTCTTTCGTTTGCAGTGAAAGGGACAACTTGACGGCGTGCATCAATAGTTCTACGCCGGAATGTCCCAGTACATCGGTGCGTCAGTGAAGTGATCAACTACACAAAATGACAGTGGGCTGCGACATGCAGCGTAAGTTACGGTAGTTCATTTGTGTGCGCTTGTTGTTTTTTTATGATAAAAGGAGGCGAGAGAGGGGGTGGGAGAGCAGGATATATATATATATATGTGTGTGTGTGTGTGTGTGTTTATATATACATACATATATATATATATAAGAGAGACAGAGAGAGAGACAGAGACAGACAGACAGACAGAAGGAGAGAGACAGAGATACAGAAAGAGAGAGAGAGAGAGAGAGAGAGAGAGAGAGAGAGAGAGAGAGAGAGAGAGAGAGAGAGAGAGAGAGAGAGAGAGAGAGAGAGAGAGAGA
>CM034539.1:2481136-2519394 GCA_020002185.1 Paraescarpia echinospica
TGTAAAGGGGTGAGGGTCTGGTACAGTATTGTAACACTTGTTCTGTTCTTTCTCCAGTGTTTCCTGCCTACAACCCTTGTCTCCATCTCCTCCAGTCTTATTGTAAAGGGGTGAAGGTCCGGTACAGTATTGTAACACTTGTTCTGTTCTTTCTCCTATGTTTCCTGTCTACAGCCCCTGTCTCCATCTCCTTCAGTCTTATTTTATAGGGGTGAGGGTCTGGTACAGTATCGTAGCCTGTCCACAGCCCCTGTCTCCATCTCCTCCAGTCTTATTGTATAGGGGTGAGTGTCTGGTACAGTATTGTAACACTTCATCTGTTCTTTCTCCAGTGTTTCCTTATTGTAAAGGGGTGAGGGTCTGGTACAGTATTGTAACACTTGTTCTGTTATTTCTCCAATGTTTCCTGTTTACAGCCCCTGTCTCCATCTCCTCCAGTCTTATTTTATAGGGGTGAGGGTCTGGTACAGTAACGTAGCACTTGTTCTGTTCTTTCTCCAGTGTTTCCTGTCTACAGCCCCTGTCTCCATCTTCTCCAGTCTTATTGTATAAGGGTGAGGGTCTGATACAGTAATGTGACAATTGTTCTGTTCTTTCTACAGTGTTTCCTGTCCACAGCACCTGTCTCCATCTCTTCCAGTCTTATTGTATAGGGGTGATGGTCTGTACAGTATTGCAACACTTGTTCTGTTCTTTCTCCAGTGTTTCCTGTCCACGGCCCCTGTATCCATCTCCTCCAGTCTTATTGTATAGGGTTGAGGGTCTGGTACAGTAATGTGACAATTGTTCTTTGTTTCTCGTGTTTCCTGTCCACAGCCCCTGTCGCCATCTCCTCCAGTCTTATTGTATAGGGGTGAGGGTCTGGTACAGTATTGTAACACTTCATCTGTTCTTTCTCCAGTGTTTCCTATCTACAACCCCTGTCTCCATCTCCTCCAGTCTTATTGTATAGGGGTGAGGGTCTTGTACAGTAATGTGACACTTGTTCTGTTCTTTCTCCAGTGTTTCCTGCCTACAATCCTTGTGTACATTGCCTCCAGTCTTATTGCATAGGGGTGAGGGTCTGGTACAAAAATGTCACAATTGTTCTGTTCTTTCTCCAGTGTTTCCTGTCCACAGCCCCTGTCTCCATCACCTTCAGTCTTATGGTATAGGGGTGAGGGTCTGGTACAGTAATGTGACAATTATTCTGCTCTTTCTCCAGTGTTTACTATCCGCGGCCCCTGTCTCCATCTCCTCCAGTCTTATCGTATAGGGATGAGGGTCTGGTACAGTAATGTGACAATTGTTCTGTTCTTTCTCCAGTGTTTCCTGTCCACAGCCCCTGTCTCCATCTCCTCCCGTCTTGTTGCATAGGGGTGTGGGTGTGGTACAGTAATAGAACAAGTGTCACATTACTGTACAAGACCCTCACCCCTATACAATAAGACTGGAGGAGATGGAGACAGGGGCTGTAGATAGGAAACACTGGAGAAAGAACAGATGAAGTGTCTCCTCCATTCTTATTGTATAGTGATGAGGGTCAAGTAGAGTATTGTAACACTTGTTCTGTTCTTTCTCCAGTGTTTGCAGTCTACAGCCTCTGTCTCCATCTCCTACAGTCTTATTGTATAGGGGTGAGGGTCTGGTACAGTAATGTGACAATTGTTCTCTTCTTTCTCCAGTGTTTTCTGTCTACCGCCTCAGTCTCCATGTCCTACAGTCTTATTGTGTAGGGGTTAGGGTCTGGTACAGTAATGTGACAATTGTTCTGTTCTTTCTCCAGTGTTTCCTTTCCACAGCCTCTGTCTCCATCTCCTACAGTCTTATTGTATAGGGGTGAAGGTCTGGTACAGTAATGTGACAATTGTTCTGTTCTTTCTCCAGTGTTTCCTGTCTACAACCCTTGTCTCCATCTCCTCCAATCTTATTTACAGGGGTGAGGGTCTGGTACAGTAACGGGACAATTGTTCTGTTCTTTCTCCATTGTCTCCTGTCCACAGCCCATGTCTCCATCTCCTCCAGTCTTATTCTATATGGGTGAGGGTCTGGTACAGTAATGTGACAATTGTTCTGTTCTTTCTCCAGTATTTCCTGTCCACAGCCCCTGTCTCCATCTCCTCCAGTCTTATTGTATAGGGGTGAGGGTCTGGTACAGTAATGTATCTCTTGTTCTGTTCTTTCTCCAGTGTTTCCTGTCCACAGCCCCTGTCTCCATCTCCTCCAGTCTTCACCACAAGCCCAATGCACAAGTATCAGCTGTCAACGAACGCCTGTCGATGGCCAACTAGCGCACATAACACACCGCGTATGCTGGTGCAAAGCCAGCTGACAGCCAAAATAAACAAACCCCGCTTAACGCTAAACGCTCATACACTGCATAAAGTCTGACAGTACACGTCGACATACGATACCCCCGTTCGGCAGTGAGGTACGTGATACTTATGTCTTAACCACTATTATGTGCTATGTGCTGACGAACATTCAGGAGCGCGCGGCGTTGAGCTACTTCTACGCCAAACGTCGCGTTCTCGACGACGGCGTCACTACGGCGCCGATACTCGTACAAACAACCTACCTAACATAAGGACTATCCCTATCTACCTACCTACCTACCTAAGGGGTCACTTTTTTATCTCTCTTTTTTTGTGTGTAAAATAAAAAAGGTTCAGGAGCCCCACGACGGGGCCCCAAAACGCCCTACGCGACGTTTGGCGTAGAAGTAGCTCAACGCCGCGCGCTCCTGAATGTTCGTCAGCACATAGCACATAATAGTGGTTAAGACATAAGTATCACGTACCTCACTGCCGAACGGGGGTATCGTATGTCGACGTGTACTGTCAGACTTTATGCAGTGTATGAGCGTTAAGCGTTAAGCGGGGTTTGTTTATTTTGGCTGTCAGCTGGCTGTGCGCCAGCATACGCGGAGTGTTATGTGCGCTAGTTGGCCATCGACAGGCGTTCGTTGACAGCTGATACTTGTGCATTGGGCTTGTGGTGAAGACTGGAGGAGATGGAGACAGGGGCTGTGGACAGGAAACACTGGAGAAAGAACAGAACAAGAGATACATTACTGTACCAGACCCTCACCCCTATACAATAAGACTGAAGGTGATGGAGACAGGGGCTGTGGACAGGAAACACTGGAGAAAGAACAGAACAATTGTGACATTACTGTACCAGACCCTCACCCCTATACAATAAGACTGGAGGCAATGGACACAAGGATTGTAGGCAGGAAACACTGGAGAAAGAACAGAACAAGTGTCACATTACTGTACAAGACCCTCACCCCTATACAATAAGACTGGAGGAGATGGAGACAGGGGCTATAGATAGGAAACACTGGAGAAAGAACAGATGAAGTGTTACAATACTGTACCAGACCCTCACCCCTATACAATAAGACTGGAGGAGATGGCGACAGGGGCTGTGGACAGGAAACACGAGAAAAAAAGAACAATTGTCACATTACTGTACCAGACCCTCAACCCTATACAATAAAACTGGAGGAGATGGATACAGGGGCCGTGGACAGGAAACACTGGAGAAAGAACAGAACAAGTGTTGCAATACTGTACAGACAATCACCCCTATACAATAAGATTGGAAGAGATGGAGACAGGTGCTGTGGACAGGAAACACTGGAGAAAGAACAGAACAATTGTCACATTACTGTACCAGACCCTCACCCTTATACAATAAGACTGGAGAAGATGGAGACAGGGGCTGTAGACAGGAAACACTGGAGAAAGAACAGAACAAGTGCTACGATACTGTACCTGACCCTCACCCCTATAAAATAAGACTGGAGGAGATGGAGACAGGGGCTGTAGACAGGAAACATTGGAGAAAGAACAGAACAAGTGTTACAATACTGTACCAGACCGTCACCCCTTTACAATAAGGAAACACTGGAGAAAGAACAGATGAAGTGTTACAATACTGTACCAGACCCTCACCCCTATACAATAAGACTGGAGGAGATGGAGACAGGGGCTGTGGACAGGCTACGATACTGTACCAGACCCTCACCCCTATAAAATAAGACTGAAGGAGATGGAGACATTTGCTGTAGACAGGAAACATAGGAGAAAGAACAGAACAAGTGTTACAATACTGTACCAGACCCTCACCCCTTTACAATAAGACTGGAGGAGATGGAGACAAGGGTTGTAGACAGGAAACACTGGAGAAAGAACAGAAGTGTTACAATACTGTACAAGACCCTCACCCCTATACAATAAGAATGGAAGAGATGGAGACAGGGGCTGTGGACAGGAAACACTGGAGAAAGAACAGAACAAGTGTTACAATACTGTACCAGACCGTCACCCCTATACAATAAGACTGCAGGAGATGGAGACAGGGGCTGTAGACAGGAAACACTGGAGAAAGAACAGAACGAGTGTTGCAATACTGTACCAGACCGTCACCCCTATACAATAAGACTGTAGGAGATGGAGACAGAGGCTGTAGACAGGAAACACTGGACGTGCTGTGGACAGGAAACACTGGAGAAAGAACAGAACAATTGTCACATTACTGTACCAGACCCTCACCCTTATACAATAAGATTGGAGAAGATGGAGACAGGGGCTGTAGACAGGAAACACTGGAGAAAGAACAGAACAATTGCTACGATACTGTACCAGACCCTCACCCCTATAAAATAAGACTGGAGGAGATGGAGACAGGGGCTGTAGACAGGAAACATTGGAGAAAGAACAGAACAAGTGTTACAATACTGTACCAGACCCTCACCCCTTTACAATAAGACTGGATGAGATGGAGACAAGGGTTGTAAACACTGGAGAAAGAACAGAACAAGTGTTACAATACTGTACCAGACCCTCACCCATATATAATAAGACTGGAGGAGATGGAGACGGGCTGTAGACAGGAAACACTGGAGAAAGAACAGAACAACTGTTACAATACTGTACCAGACCCTCACCCCTATACAATAAGAATGGAAGAGATGAAGACAGGGGCTGTGGACAGGAAACACTGGAGAAAGAACAGAACAAGTGTTACAATACTGCACCAGACCAAAGAACAGAACAAGTGTTACAATACTCTACCAGACCCTCACCCCTTTACAATAAGACTGGAGGAGATGGAGACAAGGGTTGTAGGCAGGAAACACTGGAGAAAGAACAGAACAAGTGTTACAATACTGTACCAGACCCTCACCCATATATAATAAGACTGGAGGAGATGGAGACGGGCTGTAGACAGGAAACACTGGAGAAAGAACAGAACAAGTGTTACAATACTGTACCAGACCCTCACCCCTATACAATGAGAATGGAAGAGATGGAGACAGGGGCTGTGGACAGGAAACACTGGAGAAAGAACAGAACAAGTGTTACAATACTGTACCAGACCGTCACCCCTATACAATAAGACTGCAGGAGATGGAGACAGGGGCTGTAGACAGGAAACACTGGAGAAAGAACAGAACGAGTGTTGCAATACTGTACCAGACCCTCACCCCTATACAATAAGACTGTAGGAGATGGAGACAGAGGCTGTAGACAGGAAACACTGGACAAAGAACAGAACAAGAGTTAAGATACTGTACTAGACCCTCACCCCTATACAATAAGACTGGAGGAGATGGAGACAGGGGCTGTGGACAGGAAACACTGGAGAAAGAACAGAACAATTGTCACATTACTGTACCATACCCTCACTCCTATACAATAAGACTGGAGGAGATGGATACAGGGGCTGTAGACAGGAAACACTGGAGAAAGAACAGAACAAGTGTTGCAATACTGTACAGACCATCACCCCTATACAATAAGACAGGAAGAGATGGAGACAGGTTATGTGGACAGGAAACACTGGAGAAAGAACAGAACAATTGTCACATTACTGTACCAGACCCTCACCCTTATACAATAAGATTGGAGAAGATGGAGACAGGGGCTGTAGACAGGAAACACTGGAGAAAGAACAGAACAATTGCTACGATACTGTACCAGACCCTCACCCCTATAAAATAAGACTGGAGGAGATGGAGACAGGGGCTGTAGACAGGAAACATTGGAGAAAGAACAGAACAAGTGTTACAATACTCGTTCTCCGCCCAGTCCCTATATAAGCGCTTTGCACGCGGCCCGCACGCGGCCCCCGTGAGCGAGCGCACGCGAGCCGCAAAGCAGCCGACTCTTACAAGGTTACTAAAACTGAAAAAAAATCTCTCGGTCAGCCTAGTGCACTAACAGAACGCCACTTTTATTTCCTAATATAAAGTTACCATAAGATTCTCTAGTCCCACTGACTATTATAGGCCGCTTAGTTTGCTCACATTTCACCTTTAACGGTCGTTTTAAAGACTTACAAACAGTTACATAAGCACTTTATATAAACAGTGACGTCAGCCCCTTATGTAAGGCTATGGCGTACGTGTCTAGGCCGCAACACGTTACCGCGCGCAAAACAGCGGCGCAACAACTGCGCCACCACGGCTTTGGTCCACCCCCATGACCCGCGGGCAAACCCTTGCGAGGCCCTCGCACCGAAACGGTTTCATTCATAGATCTCGAATAAATTTAACCCCAGGCGATCTGATTATGATAGATAGGAGGCCGCGCGCCGATCGACCTGGGGGCACATTGTACCTTGGACGTCGCCGACCACATCACACCCCTTAACACTGTTTCCTTCTCCACAGATGAACCCCCGCGCGCCAGTAGTCACTAATTGAACTTTTCCTCCTTCCCCCAGCCGACACATCTACGTGATCGACACTAGTCTGGCACATGGACGCTACAATATCGGGCGGGGAATGACAGTGCACTACATAGGACCTGCGCCCCACGCAATCACATTCACCTCGCCACGACGCCGCCACCACCAGCCCCTGTTAGCCGTTGAGCCGCGCCGACGAGAAAAAGAACAAGAAGAAGAATCAGAAGAAGAAGAGCCGGCAGAAAATTTCGATGACGACTACAGTGGGTTCACCGATTTAGAATTTCTATATGCCGACAACCCCCTACCAGAGGCGGTAGAGACTTTCACACAGCCATTCTCCTTTGCCGATATATTCCCACGCCCCCAAATTCTCCCCCCCTCATTTGCCCCACCCGTCCCAGCGCATCTTTCCGTTCATTTAGGCTTTCCGCCACAACCCTCCGACCGGAACGGCTTTGGCCCACCCCCATGACCCCTTTCCGTCGTCATCTGTAACCAATAAAATTTATTTCTCACCGTTTATTGTTTCTGTGTTTCCTTTCGCCTTCCAACGCACACACGAATATAGTTCCACCTACACATTTAGCCCACTCCACCGGCCTTCCAAAATCACACACGAATAATTCCGCCTATATTGCAACACCAAAGCCACAAGCTTAATAATACACGCGCACAGGCCAATATGACAGCGCCGACCTCCAGCCGCATCAGATGCCACCAACTGTGTTTCCACCAGTATTCCAACTCACACACGAAACAATCCAGCGAACGCCAAATCCACAAGCTTAATACGCGCGCACACAGGCCAATCTGACAGCTCCGACCGCCAACTGCAATAACACACGATTAATTCCACCTATATTGCACCACCAAACACCAGCGGCCGCCAAAGCCACAGGCTTAATACACGCGCACAGGCCCCTATGACAGCGCCAGCCTCCAGCCGCCATAACGATATTGCGCGCACATCAGAGGTCCCCAACTGTATTCCAACTCACACACGAAACAAGCCAGCGACCGCCAAAGCCACACACAGGCCAATCTGACAGCTCCGACCGCCCACTGCTATAACGATATTGCACCGCAATTGCACGCGTATCCATCAGCTGTGCCGCAGCCAGCGCTGACAGGCAATATCCACATCGGCGCCACAACCTTATTACAAGCGCGTCTATGCGGCCCCCGAAAAACATTTATCCGGCCTCCCGTCAAACAATGCACATAAAAATCCTACAGCCTGACATTCGACACCACCATTTGCCAGTGAGTCGTGAAAACCAGGCCACGCAATTGCCCTCCTGATCTCCAGCTCGCCAGGCGTAATCTAAACCGCGCGGCCCCACCTCCACCACCGCACCGGTCTAGAAGCTTCTAGAAGGTTCTAGAAGGTTCTAGAACCTTCCCGCGCGTCATTATTTTAAACTCGCTGATCTCCAGGGGTGTCACTTCACTCTAAAATCTTTCCCACCTCCCGTGCACGTAATGAATACTAATTGGTCTCTATTTACTATTTTTTGTCGTTGCTAACGTTCTCCTCCGATAATTGCGCTACTCATTTGTTACTAATTAGTACTTAATTAATTAATTAATTAATTACCCTAATTAGTACCTGATTAGTACTTAATTAATTTATTAATTAGTACCTGATTAGCCACTAGAGGTCGTCATTCACCCTATTTATTTCCTCTTTATTCAGTAGATGGCGACACCCTCTTTCTCATGACCCCCATCAATCACTTTTGACGTTTGCTAAATCATACTGATAAAAAACGTAGGAATTCTACTTATAAAAAACTCAAAAGCCTTTGATCTTAGGTCACTTCCGGGGATGGCGAACCGCTTACCACTACTGACGTGGACCCCACCCCGCAAGGGAGCAAGGGGAAGAAGAAGATAAATGGCTGAGCATATATATATATATATATAAATGGCTGAGCAGTGGACATGTCCAATGCACCTATACGGGATGGAATAAGACGCTCCCGCCCCCACGAGTCTACCACGTAAGTGTAAAATACGGTGATGCTAGCACGACATCACAGGGCGGCGAAGTCAACGGCCAGGGCGCAAGGGCTTCAGGAAGAGTTTAACGAACGCGTCTTCGGGATCAAGGCGAGGGTTCCAAACCAGAGATTGCACAGAGAACAGCAGTACTTGTTGAAACCCATATGGAATGACAGTGACATCAGTGTCATACTAAAAAAATAAGGCTGATGCGCTCCCTTGTCATGTCCATCTTTCTATACACTTTTGAAACATGGAGCCTAACAGCAGATCTACATAAATGGATACAAACCATGGAAATGAGGTGCTTTCGGAAGATCTTGCGCATATTATACAAAGACCACGTTACTGATGAAGACGTTCGAAACAAGGTCAAACAAGCCTTCCGACCGTACGAAAACCTCCTTACAATAACCAAGAAGCGTAAACTGCAGTGGTACGGCCACGTCTCACGATCATCTGGCCTTGCAAAGACCATCTTGCAAGGTACCGTGAGCGGAGGAGAAGAAGAGGTAGACAGAAAAAGAGATGGGAAGACAACATCAAAGAGTGGACGGGACTAGAGTTCTCCGACTCCCAGAAGGCTGTGCAGAACAGGGAAACGTGGAGAGAACTGGTTAAGAAGTCGTCAGTGGTGCCCCAACGATCCTTACGGGTTATGGGAAAGTGAAGTGAAGCGAAGTGAAGATATGGCTGTATAGATTCGGTGCCTGCAATGACATGTTTTGATTACTACTGGTTATGCCAGTTTATTTCCATTTCCGAAGAATGCAGATGTCGTGTCGCAGCTTGTAAGCAGTCGGTGGAACATTGGCAAGGACACGGATTTGTCTTATCCAGAGCATGCAGATGGCAATGAAGATTACTCATATGTATGCAGTTGGATAACAAGTTACAACCTCATTAAACGGGCTGTTCAGAAGCACAAAGACATAGATGTCCATATTGCATATCAAACATGTCGTTGCTCTTCATTCCAAGGCATTCTGAAAAGGGATCAGCAGTTGCGTGTCTGCTTCCACGTGGTCACACTGCAGCATGTCATAGTTGCATCTACTGACGACCACTGATGTGCCGAATGTGGCAAACACTTCCTTCCCATCTGGGCAATGGAGATTTGCAATTTTGATTGTTAGGAATGGAAAGAGCACCTGCTTGTTGGTATCGTCGTGAAGGAAGTATTTCCAGTTTATTGGCACTTTGTGGCGTTCCCGGCTACTTTCCTACGAGTCCCTTCACCATTTCACACTTCTCTCTTGTGGACTGTTTGATGCTGCTAATGAGGAACATATCCTAGACGATGTCAATCCTTTTGGAGTACGTTCAGTTCGTGATGACGTGAGGAACAAAGACAACGTCAGCACACTCATCAAATGTTGTAGGTCAAAAATAGTGTAGGTCAAAATAAGTGTGATTTTTATCCGATCTGCCCTCGGAAAATTGAGCAAAACGGCTTAGGCTAACGGTTCAATGGGGGGATAGTGTGTGAACAATTATGGACCCACCCAAAGGTTCGAGGCTACATTTTGCGGAGATAGATCGTAGAAATTAGTGGTGCAGAAAAGGTGATAAACAAGTAGAATTACTGAATGATAAGTATTATTCTTGCCTTAATATCATTCATAAAGTTGCATTAACATATATTGAGTAGCAGCTGTGCTTAAAGTTAGTTAGTTGAAGTATTTTAGAACACCTTAGTATAGTGAGTGATAATAGGGTAACTTAGCATTCGATAAGTTGTAAACAAGATTTAACAAACCTGATTATGTGGTAGCATATATAGGAGCTAAAGTAACAACCATCAAACTACTTACATAAGATAATATATGTGTAAGCCAGTACTTGCTAGATATTTTGATTAGGTAGCATTGTTGTTAAAATTAAGCAAGGGCGATAGTCGGGCGGCGTAACCTAAATAAATAAAGCAGCCTAACGTAACGTAATTGATTATATTTAAATTAGGTCACTACCGGTAACGTTAGCTTTTGTGATAGGATAAATAGTCGGCTGTGTAACTGAAATCTGCAACATAAAGTGTGCTGTAGTACACAGGAAACAGTCTTTATAAAGACTAAGTTAGTTAAGTTATTAAATAAATTCTGATCGGGATATGGCGCCTTGCAAGCGGCAAGTCAAGGCAAAGCGACACTTGGTGTGCGATCACTGCCACAGCTGGGTATATTTTGCATTGTCCGGCTGTGGAAAGTCATGGGCAGAAACCATGGAGGAAGGATTCACCTTTCAGTGCACTGGGTGTTGGAAGGTGGAGTGTCTGCAGAAAGGAGATAGTTAGGTTTACAGATATTGTGAAGGGAATGGAGATGGGAATTAGCAAGGAGGCAGGTCGAATGGAGAGAGACGACAGGGAGAGAGGTGAGAATACTGCAAGATTGAATGAGAATAGCAGTGACACGAGGAAAGGAGACTGAGAGGAGGGAAGCTGATTGGAGGGGAAGAAATTGGAAAATCGACGACAGAAAACGTGATAAGCGTGAAGGTGACAGGGGAGAAAGAGATTGTAGAGAAGGAGGGATGGCAGATGGGACTGGAGAGGAGAGAAGAAAATGAGATGGGAGGAAAGATGAAGGGACGAAAGGAAGTGAGAGCAAAGGTGATAGAAGAAAAATCGATAAAAGGGACGCTGACAGGAGGAAAGGTGACAAGAGAAAAAGCGACAGGAAAGAATGGATCGGAAGGGAATGTTACAGGAGAGAAGACGACAGGGGGAAAGACAACAACCACACAGATGCAATCCGAAGTATGAGCTACTCTAAGGCAGTTATTGAGGGAGCAATGAGGAAAGAGAGGATTGTTTATGGGCGACTCCATTTTGAAAAAGACGGACAAGACACTGAGCGAGGGGAAGGACGTCGTTGTTTTTGTCTACCGGGAGCTAGGATTGAACATGTGACTGACTGGGTAGAGAAGGTATTGGGACATGGCAAGGGAGGATCTTTACTGGTACATGTAGGAACAAATTATGCAGACAGGGGAGGGAACAACTGGGATAGTACAAAAGTATAGACAGTTAGTGAGGAAGCTAAAGAAGACAAGAGTTGAACAGATTATTCTGTCAGAAATTTTGCCAGTAATGGGAGGAAGGGGGCAACGTATATAAACTGCAAGAGGATGGCGATCAACGTACTAGTTGAGCAGATGTGTGAAGAAGAGGGGGTGGGATTCTCAGATGTATGGCGATACTTTGTTGGGAGGGAAGATATGTACATGAGAGATGGTCTCCATCTTAGTGGAAAGGGGCAGTAGTTTTCTTAGAGAACCTGCTGCGATCTGCTGACAGTGGGACAGGTTGCATATATTTAAACTAGATTCGCAGGGGGGACTCACTGAAAAGATAAAGACAGAACAAATAAATCAGCAAAGAACAGTCTGGAAAACTCTTCTGAAGCTGGATATAAATGTATTTGTTTAAATGCAAGGAGTATAGTCAACAAAAGAAATGAACTAAACATTATGGTAGAAGATATTGACCCTCACATAATAGGTATAATCGAATCCTAGACCACCACCGATATATCAGATGCCGAATTGGGACTGACAGGATATGTAATGTTTAGGAAAGATAGAATAGGAAGAAAGGAAGGTGGAGTTATGTTATATATTAAAGAATATATCCAGGTTTATGAAATAAAATTAGAAAGAGAAGCAGATTGCGAAGAAGCTGTTTGGTGTAACATAGTTACATGAAACTTAACGTTAACAGTTGGGTTAGTCTATCGAAGTCCAAACATAAGCATAGAAGAGAATGAAATATAAAACGCTATAAGGGAAGTAAGCAAACCGGACTGTATTATTACGTTTTTTTTTAACCACGGGCATATACAATGGAAATCTCTACAGAGTATGGGGAGTGAGGACCACAAGTTTTTAGTTTTAGTTCAATATACTTTTTTCTTTCTCAACATGTGCTAGAACCAACCAGAGGTGAGAATGTGTCCTCACAGAATGAATTAGTTGACAATGTCAAGATATGTGAGCCACTGGGGAGTAGTGATCACAACCAGATACATTTTACCATGAAAGTAAAATCAGAAAGGAATAGTAACAAGCAGTATAGGAGAAATTTCCACAAAGGAAGGTATAAGGACATGAGGAAATATTTACCAAAGATAGACTGGAATAACACACTGAAAAATAAGACAGCGGTGACACCCTTGCACTGGACATAAATTGTTGAATATAAATACTGAAAAGACCCAACGGTGGGTGCTGTTACAGGTGATAAACGGCATGCAATCAACAACGCGTGTGCCCGCCGTCACGCAGAAAACACATTTAATTAAGACACTTTAATTAAATCACTATGATTGGTCGCCATTTGAACCAGGTAAGTTCTCCGATATATCTTTGACGAATTCACTTTCAACTGTTCTGGTTTTCCCGCAATGGATTGACAATGTTATGAGTACCTCTTGGATAAATACAACTACAATTTTCCCCCGGAAGTGACCCCCGTGCGAAAACATTCACACATTTATAGTAACAACATCTTCGCCCTCATGCATACCTACTGCCGTCAAACACTACGCGCTCTTGTACTACGAGTGTCACGTGATGGTAGCGCCTGACAGGCAGCAAGCCAAATGATGCTCGTGATATTAACATGTTTTCTGCCTGTTTACGAAGAATTGAACAATCATAACTTCACTATTTATTCGTGATGCTGCAGTGACTGTCTCGCTGAACTTTTTATACAACAAGGTAGCGTACTTTGTCTACAATCTTGAATTGTTTTAATGTCGTCAGCCAACCGTGTCGCTGACGAAGCTGGTGGACTACAGGTCTTTAGACCGACAACGCCCGTGTGTGACCTAATTTGGTAAACTATAATTAGCAAGGCATTGTTCTACCGTTGGCGGCGATGTGCCTACAGAACGTCTTTCGGGCTTTCCGTCCTGCCACCAGGGGTGTCACTCCGCGATTACCAGACACAGTGTATTCATTGATTAGACGTCTAGGACTGTCCACGGCGCGTCCAACTCTGCGTGGCAGACGTGGGGGCACGCGCAAACAGCGCGCGATTCGAACGCGGATTACCAGCCGTTTTAAAGATTCTTCACGAATTGTATGTCGGCAAGGCAATGTCAGTGCGAATCTGGTAACTCTAAGAGCCGCCCCTGTTATGTCACACGATACGCCATTCGTCAATGTGGCATTACTGAATGCTCGTTCCGTGTGCAATAAAGCTATCAAAATCAACGAATACGTCGTTGAACACAAATGCGACATCTTGGCGATAACCGAGACGTGGTTAAGGAAGAGAGGTGACGAAGTTGTTATTGCTGAAGTGACCCCTCCCGGGTTCCTCTTCCACCACGTGGCACGATCTTCTCGTCGTGGTGGCGGTGTTGCAATCTTGCACCGCGATACATTTACAACGAAGATTCTTCCTACTCTCCATTTGAATACCATTGAACTTCTCCGTGTGCAGTTCTCTGCAGCCCATTCTATATCGTTCGACATGTGTGTCATCTACCACCCGCCTGCTTCAAGTAAGGCATCTGGAACTTCGTGTGAATTTTATGCTGAACTTGAATGCTTATTTACAGAAGCATCTGTTTCCGTTGTACCAACCGTAATTGCTGGAGACTTTAATATTCATTTTGATGATGTAACGAAATCAGAACCGCTTCGCTATCTACTTGATTCCTACAATTTGCTGCAACACGTCCATTCGCCGACCCATAAAACAGGACATACATTGGACCTGGTGATAAGTCATGACAGCGATAACTTAGTATCTTCTGTTGTTGTTTATCCAGACTCCATATCGGACCACTATCGTATAGAACTGGCATTAAATGTGTTGAAACCGTCAGCTGAAACTTCAGTAATTGCCAAGCGCAACTTCCGCATCATGGATGCTACAGTGTTTAATGATGACGTAAAATCTGTATGTTCTGGCATGTGTGCCCACGCTGACCGTCAGCAAGCGGAGGTCTTAGCATCGGACTACAACACCTGTCTCACTAACTGCTTAGACAAGCACGCTCCTTGGCGCTACGTACACGTCAGGAGCAACTCGCCGCATCCGTGGTATGACGCTGAGGTCGACGAAGCAAGAGAGAAGAGGCGAACGTGTGAGAATCTGTGGAGAAGAACAAAACTCGAAATAAACCGCCAATTATACGTCGCCGCTCGCGACGACTGCACTACAATGATAGCCAGTAAGAAAACCGAGTATTATCGCGGACAATTACAGAACGCTAATAACAAGAACATGTTTCGCATTCTGAGATCACTCGACGTACACAACATGCGACTTCCTGAATTCTGCTCAGTGAAGGAAGGATGTGATAAATTCTCACGTTTCTTCCAAGAAAAGATCGATAAATTATTGATTAACTTGCACTACCGCATTGCCGTTGACCCGACAGAGGACGAGACACGTTGTTTTACTGACCCAATTCAAGTGTTCGAACCAACTACTACAGCCGAAATCACTAATATTCTTGGCACTACGAATAAGACATGCTCACTTGATCCACTACCAACTAAGCAACTAAATGACAACATGGACAGTATCGTGCCTATCATCATACAAATTGTAAACGCTTCACTCGAGGAGGCAGTCATGCCTGTGCTGCTTAAGCACGCAATTGTCCGGCCATTGCTCAAGAAACAATCACTCAACAAGGACATACTCAACAACTACCGTCCAGTCAGCAACCTAAGCCATCTGTCAAAAGTCATAGAGAAAGTTATTGCGCGAAGGATCATCTCTCATATTTCCGATCAGCGAATGGAAGACTGTTTCCAATCAGCCTACCGGAAGAATCATTCAACTGAAACCGCACTATTGTGTGTAACAAATGCCATGAAAGCCGCTATAGACAATAGACAAGGCACGGCACTAGTTCTTATTGACTTTAGTGCGGCCTTTGACACAATCAATCACAAGATAATGATCCAGCGCCTTCGGTTGCGTTACGGCATTGTTGGCAAGGCGCTTGGCTGGCTGCAATCCTATCTGCAGAGCCGGACCCAGCGTGTGGTCATTCGTGATGCGTCATCGAATACAACTTGTGTGACATCGGGTGTCCCACAGGGTTCGGTGCTGGGTCCTTTGTTATTCTCGTTGTACGTACAACCCATTGGCGACATAATTAGAGCGCATGGACTTTGTTTTCATCATTATGCGGATGATCTGCAATTGTACTGCCATTTTGACCTCACTGCGACTGCGTTGGCTGCTACTCGGCGACGTATGGAGGAGTGTCTAGATATTGTCAATCAGTGGATGACATCAAACTACATGTGCATGAACAACAATAAAACGGAATATCTTCCCGTAGTGCCAAAGAGTGCCGCTGCGCTTATTGACGGCAGTGTGATATGCGTAGGAGGTGTTACGATTACTGCCTCAAGATGTGTTCGTAACCTTGGTGTCGTTATGGATCGCCACCTCGATTTTAAGAAGCAAGTTTCAAGCATCGTCAGTGTGTGCTCATTTCACCTGCGCCATATTAACCAGATGAGTCGTTATCTCCCAACGTCGACAAAGGAACGTGTCGTCAACGCCATTATTACATCAAGGCTTGATTACTGCAATTCACTTCTATACGGCACTTCTGTCAACAACATCGCTCGACTGCAGAGAATGCACAACTCTGCTGCTAGGTTGATCCTACGCCGCCCACGGAGTGACAGCGCCATGCCTCTGTTGTGCATTCTTCACTGGTTGCCTGTAGCACACAGAATCGACTTTAAGCTATTAGTGTTTACATATAAAGCTGTGCATGGCGATGCCCCGAAATATTTATGCGACCTTGTATGCCCATACAAACCAACAAGAGCCCTGCGCTCTACCAACAATAACATGTTAACGGTCCTGCGGACTCATGTCAAAGCTGGGGACAATTCGTTTGCGGTCGCCGCAGCGACATTGTGGAACACTTTGCCTAATGACATTAAAACGTCTGATTGTCTCTCTACTTTCAAGGCACGCTTAAAGACTAAAAAAAAATTTTCGACTCTCGTTCTTGTCCAATGTGGCATAGTTTACTCTCTGCATTGATTTGTTTTATATCTCTTATGTATTAATTAACCTATTTATATATTTATTTTATACTTACATGTACATTAGTTCAGTTAAATGAATTGACAATGTCTTATTTCTACATAGAACTGTAGCTATGATCATTATTTTAATATATTTATTTAATTACTGTATTTATTCGTATTTTACTAATATTTTAATATTCTTTTAGAAAATGCATGCTTATTTAGCCATCATTAATACCTCTATCTGGGTTCTACATGTTGTAAAGCGCCACGAACAATTTATAATTGGATCTGGCGCTATATTAAATAAAATATATTATTATTATTACTACCTACGAGTCAACTCTGTTTAATTTAAGACAGTTGACGCTTCACAAGGGATAAAACGACGCAACACTTACGTAGAGTTATATATTATTATGAGAACTGAATCAATAAACTATTCCCGTTGGGATGACTGCTTACACAGTCGCAACCGCTTTTACAAGTTGAATCAAAGTTCGAGGTCGTCACGCATCGGTGCGTTAGTGGTTACGCTCCGGTAGCTCTATTGTTGACAATTAACTCACTCGACCATACCGACCTGGGGCCGTTGCGTCCCCAGTAACCAGCAAATCCCCAGACTTGTTAGACCTCCATATGCAAAGAACCACGCAGATAGCATGATTACTGGGTGTATACTAAACAAATGTCCCCACGTCTAAAATTAATAATTATGATATAATTATTAATTCCTAATAAATCTTATTTTAACATTGCAGTTTTTCAAAGCGATGTTATGATTGTGACTGACTTTAGCCTTTTTGAAGTATAACATAAAGTTAGTTGGTAAAAAGATTAGTGAATACCTTGTACATAAATACCATGCTGTTAAAACCCACCATGTCCTGTATAGTTATAATTTTAAATTGGTACAAAATTGGTCTTGTACGATACCTGTATTTAGCCTTTTGACAAATTCGAGTAACTCTTTTCTGAATAACATACAGACGTTGTATTCAAATCGCATAGGTATAGCCCAAAATTGTACAACAATAGTTTAAATAAGGCATAATGGGGATACAATATAATGAGTACGTGTCCGTGAGTTTGTGTGTACGTGCGCATGTGTACGTGTATATGCATTTTTAGTTAAAATAAAAAGCCACAAAGTAGGTGGTGGAAAACATATGTGTAAGATGTGACTGACTGTAAAATTGCGGTGTCGTTTGGATTGTTAAAGGATGTTTTATAAGATTCCAAAATGAACAAATATGTACTTTATTTGTGTTTTTACACTAACGCACATACGCACATACGCACACACTCACTCACACACATACCCACGCGCACTCGCGCACGCACGCACACACACACGCACATACATCAATATTTATATAAAATCAATAAATAAAGTGTTTGAAAATCACATGAACAGCGTCACTTTCTGGTTACTACCCATAGTGCGATAGCACTTAGGTACTTATAATTAAGATCAAAGATCATTGGTAGTGGGCGCCACAACGAAAAGAATCGTGAAACCTCGAGGAAACAATTGTCGTGCAGAATCACCAGAGGACACCACTGATCAGTCTCCTTGTCAATGCTCTTGCTGCAGACTGATGTGTTTTTTTTTCATTGTGATCAATGCTGTTCCCACCATTCTTTTATAGGCTTGGATAATCGATGATAAGAATGATGCCGATGCCACAGAGTCTGCACCAAGTGTTGAAACAGAATATGCAAGAATCCAAAGCAGTTGCAGCTAGGTTCCAATGTCATACATGAACATCCACCATTGTCGTCTGCAAATGTCAGTTTTTGCGTAGAGGGACACGCAAATGTAACCAACGGAGTGAGGGCCGCCGGAGACTTGACTTGATTTGATTTGAATACCTAGGCCAATTTGATCCCTCGCAGTCCTCCTGGATGTCACCACTCCATTTCGTCCTGTCTAGAGCACACCGCTTTGTTGTTATCAGCGGGAGTCCAGTGTCCTGTCTAACTTGGTCACTCCACCTCTTCCGCTGCCTTAATTTTTTTTCTGTTTCCTTTAAAGTGTTCTTTGAAAGCTATTTTTATGAGGTTTTCGTTTGGCGTACGGCATACATGTTCAAACCATCGGAGTCTTTTATATCTGAGACTGATTCAGGGGTGAATATCTCCTCTCTGATCTAGCTATTATCTAGGCTGTTTGCCCTAGTAACACCTTTGATAGACTGCAGGCAACGCAGAAAATAGCAAAAAGGTGTATTTGGTACCCGGTGTCACGCAAATTACAATACACAAAAGCGTGAGTAGCACATTTATATTACAGCAATTGTTGGTCAAATTGTGTGTTTCAAAAACAGAGACAAAAATACCACAGGGAGGTGAAATTATTAGTATTTCAACCCCCTGATCAGAATACTTCATAGTAAATCTACTGGGGACGGGGGTCAATTTACAATGGAGTCAGTTTACTCTCTACTGCACCGGTCGTAATTCCAGTCCAACGCAACCTTTAATTTCGTAGGCTAAATAGTCAATTCCCAATTCATTCAAACCGACGATATAAAAATTAATTTCATAGTTTGTCTGTTAATTTCACCAAAACGAAGTACAACATTTGCACAAACAAACTAGACAGTGGTGGATATTTGTGTAATAGTTGTTTTTGTTCATTAAATAAAGCGTGGCTGAATGTTTCCCAGAGAAGTCGAGATGGTATTCGATTGAACAGGTTTCTCACGGATTAAACTATGTAAGCGCTTTGAGCAGTCCTAATGACTGGATACTGTATTAAACAAATCAAATTAACCCGTGCAGCAATATATGTAAACACCGACCTATCAAACGTGTTGACATATATACACACATACATACACACATAAATACAAACATATATTCATACGTACATACATACATATATTCGTACATTCATACATACATATATGCATACATACATACACACACATGCATACAGGGGGGCTCCCCTGTACATACATACATACACACATACACATATACACACATACATACTTACATACATATATGTTCGGTGTTTATATATTGCTGCACTGCTTAAGTTGATTTCTTAAGTTGTACATCCAAACATACTTTCATAGTTACATATATGTATGTATGTAATTAAATTATGTGCATAGTTGATAAATTTGTACCCTTCAAAAAACAAGGGAAACGGTCCAAAACGAAACACTTATCGAAAGAAGCCATTAGCAAAAATTAAGTATAAACAAATGATGTGAAAGTCATTTAGATGTACTGGAAATGATGAAGATTACAACATTTATAAAAAAACACTTAACCAAGCTACAGCTGAAATTAGAAATTCAAAGAGAAGCTATGAACAACAATTAGCTAGTAATATAAAACATGACAGCAAGAGTTTTTATGCGTATGTTCGAAGCATACAGAAAGTTCAAGATAAGGTCAGTCCTCTAGAAGATAGTGCTGGAAATATAATATCAGAGGGATTCTTAATGGCAGAAGACTTGAATGAGTACTTTAGTTGAGTGTTTACCAGGAGAGATATTAGTTCACTGCCAGTACCAGAGGACAATTAATTGTAACCCCGGAAATGGTAGCTAAAAAAATAAGAACTATGAAGGATAATAAATCACCTGGAGTGGATGGGATTCCGCCCAAACTACTATTGGAAATTGTAGAACAAATTAGCGTACCGCTTCCAACAGTTTTCAATTTGTCATTACAAGAGGGAGTGGTTCCTTTAGAATGGAAAGTGGCAAGCATTATACCGTTATTTAAAAAAAGGTTCGAGAAACAAGTCAGAAAACTATAGACCAGTGAGTTTAACATCAGTGATTTGCAAATTATTAGAAAGACTAATTAAAGATCACATGGTGGATTTTCTTGTTAAACATAACTTGATAAACCCATCTCAACATGGGTTTTGTACAGCGAGTATTAACTTAGGGTTAACCATTAGTGCTGATATGAAGATTTCAGAGCAGTGCGGAATTGTAGCTTCAAAGATAAATCAAATCCTTGGATTAATTAGGCGAAACATAACGTATAAGGAAAAAGAGATAATAATACCGCTGTAGAAAACAATAGTTAGGCCTCATTTAGAATATTGTATTCAAGCGTGGAGGCCATATCGCAGGAAGGACATATATATGCTAGAAAGAGTACAGAGGAGAGCAACTAAAATGATACAAAAACTGAGGGATCTTAGTTATGAAATACGCCTAAAAATTGCGGCTTAACAACACTAGAGACCAGGAGATTGAGAGGAGATCAGATAGAAGTGTTTAAAATAATGAATGGTTATGAAAATATTGAGATAAATATTTTTTTCTCAGTTAAGAAAGATAGAAGGACTAGAGGTCATAACGTTACATTAGCAAAGGAGCAGTGTAGATTAGATATACGAAAGTTCTCATTTTCACACAGGACTGTAAATGAATGGAACAGATTATCTGCTGATTGTGTGGGTGCTAGTAGCGTGAATATGTTTAAAAATAAAATCGACACATACCTCAGAAGGGCGGGATACACATAGATAAAAGGATCGAACTCTCGATAAGTCAAAGGGCTTCCTTGTCAACCTGCCACCTAGAGTTAACTCTCTGGGTGGCAATCTTGTTAAATCTTGTTAAATGTATGTACTTTTTAAAATCGCTTTCACTGCTTAAGTGAGTGACATATAATTGTGAACTTTTTTGAAATGCGCTTTGAACATAACTAAGGACTGGATACCGCACTATATAAGACTTTATTATTATTATTATTATGTGTGTATATATACATACGTACAAATATACATACATACACACACACATACACACATACACACATACACACATACACACATACACACATACACACATACACACATACACACATACACACATACACACATACACACATACATACTTACATACATACATACAGATTAATAGTTACACACACACATATATATATGTATAACATATATATATATATATATGTGTGTGTGTGTGTGTGTGTGTGTGTGTGCGTGTGTGTGTGTGTGTTTGTGTGTGTGTAACAGTGAAAGTATGTATGTATGCATGTAAGTATGTAAGTGTGTATGCATATATGTATGTAAGTATGTGTGTATGTATGTATGTGTGTATGTATATATGTATGTATTTATGTGCGTGTTTATGTATGTTTGTATGTCAACAAGTTTGACATATATACGTACGTTCTTTTATACAGTATCCAGCCATTAGGTCTGCTCACACTTTAGTCCCTGGCAGACCTCTTGAATCGACTTCTCCTTGAAGCGTTCAGCCACGCTGTAATTAATGCGCGAAAACTACTATTACACAAATATCAACAAGAGTGTAGTTTGTTTGTGCAAATTGTGTACTTCGTCTTAGTGAAATTAGCAGACAAACTATGAAATTAATGTACATCAACAGGTTTGAAATTATGTGTGTATATATATTCTATATATATATATGTATATTATATATGTATGTGTGTGTGTGTGTTATTATACACACACATAAACATGCGCGAGCGCACGCACGCACACACACATATAATATACATATATATGTGTTTGTGTGTGTGCGTGCGAGCGTGCGCTCGCGCGTGTGTATGTGTTTTTTTTATAATAACACTCAATTGACACACACACACACACACACACACACACACACACACACACACACACACACACACAGTTTATATATATATATATATATATATATACATGTATAACTAAATATATAAATGCTTTGGCATAGATGCTGTGACGTGAGTAGGTGACACGTGAAACCCCACACATCGTGGGAGTGTCTCCTCATCCAGTATACATTTTCGTCACACGCAGCAGCAATTGCTTTTGTCTCTTCTATGGCTTTTGACCAAATCTTATACATTTGCGCAAAAGACAGTTCATGTTTTTCATACTATAAACGGTCCTGGAGGCAAGATCTTTAAGCTACGGTAGAGTGACTTTCAGTTTTGTTTTCATGATGACATTGAAAGCTGCCATCTTCCTTTCGACGTGTGTGTGCTTCGGACAGGCACATTTAATCCGATCGGTGGACCTTGGGATCCTCACATTTGAAGGACGACATTTCTTGAATATTGTAAACTTGCAAGGGAAAGCTGGGTTCTCATCTCGGAAGATTTTGTATGCATCTTCAACCATCATGCTAAGAAGATACTTTGCCTTGTGTTGTCTGAAAGCAACCGACACTGTTTTCCTACTCATAGTTGGCTGCAGTAAACAGCTGTTCTGTTAAAACCTTATTTTATCATCCAGATGGCACCACAGGCTATGCAAATTACCCATGTAACACAAAATACAAACCCCAAATATTAATTTTAGATCTTCAGCTTAGCTGTTCACCATTTTCTGAATATCAAGTAAATTCATAAAAATCCAAGAAATTTTGTTTTTGCCTGACATTTTTGTGTGGAAAAGCATGAACAGAATATTCGCTCCCTCAACCAGCTAAATGAATGCATTGATGGTTTTGCTGCCCAAGTGTATGACATGTATTGTCGACAAAATGATTATCTTTGGAACAATACAATGTTTAAATATTTCTTAAAGTAGACATCTGTTTTTTAGTACCTAGTTAATAATGTATAATATTAAATGGCTTGTGTAGTTTTACTTTATTTTAAATTTGTTTAGTTTAACTTCAGCCAAGAAAATGATGGTTTGTAACAGATTTGTTGACTCATAGGTGCCATTGTCGTGCTCATAAAGCATCTAAACT
This sequence comes from Paraescarpia echinospica, assembly GCA_020002185.1. NCBI lineage: Eukaryota > Metazoa > Annelida > Polychaeta > Sabellida > Siboglinidae > Paraescarpia > Paraescarpia echinospica. The sequence goes on from CM034539.1 coordinate 2,504,554, forward strand.
GTCACAATTTGAAAGTGTCATGGGCTGATACCTATTAGTCTACAGTATACTCTATTTACACAAAAACATCTGGACAAATACAATTTATCACATAACTCCAAATAGCAATAATTTAATACAGTAAATTAATCATTCTGATACTTACGTCGCTTACGTCCCTCAAAATGTCGCGTCTGTCACGCTGAGACAGACGCGACATTTTGAGGGACGGAATTGATTAATGCTTTGCTGCTCGTTAACAGCAACTTTCTAATTAATGGTTTTGTATAAGTGAATTGCAAATGGTTCAAGTTGTGTTTGGCATGTTTTTTTGATATTTGTTCATATTTTTCTCTCTCTGATTTTCCTGCAAAAACAGGGTGTGACAGATGCGACTTAAGAGGACGGATTTTTGTTGACAGTTTTTTACAATTCCTTTTCATGAATTATATTGTTTGTTGAAATAATTTTTCTGGAAATCAATTGAGGATGGTTTGTAATGCAGAAAACATTGTTTTCTATTCATTTAGCAACTTACCTGTTTTAGACAGATCGTGATACAGCCACCACCAAAAATTGCTGTCTCTAAAAAAACAACGCCATGTTCTCACCTCAGCGTCAAAATGAAATTAATGCGCGAAGACTTCGTACACAAATATTCACCACTGTCTATAGCCAGGTACTCATTCATACAGCTGAGTGGACTGAAGCAATGTAGAGTAAACTAATTTAGACAAGATTCGAACCCTCGTTCTCTCAGTCGAGAGTCCGGAGCTCTTATTGCTGCGCTACTACGCTCCTCTTTAACTTTCAGTCAAATAAGTTGAATAACAATAAACATTCTGTGATTAAAAAATAGGTAAAACATACCATTTAATTTATTTGATAGCATTAACACTTTTAAAAAGTGTTTTCTAAGAACACAAACATAATTAAACATGGTACTGTAAATATTATTAGTTTATAAGGCTTGAGCAATTCAAATGAAAAATCCCAGTTGTCACTTAACGAGCATCTTTCAGCACTGAACAAATTTTCAACTGTACTGAACAGCTCAAGACTACATATACCCTTTGTATTCCCAGGTGGGTCCACTGCCACACTCCCAGTAGAGCTTTTTGCTTGTAGCGGTGTATTGTGGTGGTACTGGCCAGACAAAAATAGAAGAGTTAGGTTTTGTATGGTCGAATGGTCGAATGATAGTGCCGACATTGCAATTCCACCCAAATTTGTTTTTCCTCTCAGAAAACAATATTAACTGTCTAGTTATGTCCCACACCTCACAGCTCTTCATCCTTTGTATTTTTCATCTGGGACTTGACATTTTCCCAACTCATCAAGGATACCTTTTCATCACACGCAGCAGCAACTGCTTTTGTCTCTTCTAAGGCTGTTGACACACCACATCTTCTACATTTGTGTAAAAGACAGCTCATGTTTTTCATACTAAAAACAGTCCTGGAGGCAATATCTTTAGGCTTCGGTAGAGTGACTTTCAGTTTTGTTTTCATGATGACATTGAAAGCTGCCATCTTCCTTTCGACGTGTGTGCGCTTCGGACAGGCACATTGAATCCGATCGGTGGACCTTGGGATCCTCACATTTGACGGACGACATTTCTTGAATATTGTAATCTTGTAAGGGAAAGCTGGGTTCTCATCTCGGAAGACATTGTATGCATCTTCAACCATCATGCTAAGAAGATAATTTGCCTTGTATTGTTTGAAAGCAACTGACACTGTTTTTCCTGGTACAGCTCTGCTCCTGTATTCCCTGAAGATGAAATATTGAACTGGATTTATCCACAATGGCGATACCTTTCCTTTTCACAGATTTGCAGTCCCAGAGAAATAGCCAGTGGTTTGGCCATCTTTGCGATGCACTTGTTCTTTCCTTTAATCCTGAGGGCATAATTTTCTGATATGCTTTTGCCAACATTTCTGTATATGACTAGCTCTATAAATTCTGGCATTCAGCTACGGTTGCTTTGGACACTTATTTAACTATAATCCCATGTTTCGTGTATGCTTTTCTGAAGGTAAGTGTAGCAGAACTGATTATAGATTCTTGTGATTCTGCTCTGTCAGCTTTCTTCTGTAGCATTCTTTCTAGAAGTTTTCTAAGGTGGTAATATGTTTTCTGCTTGCTATTGGTATTCATTGCATGGAGACCTTCCATTTCTTCATATTCGTCTTCTGACACTTTCCCACCATCTTCATCAGCAGCAGTGTCTTCTTCTGCCAGGCTTTGCTTAACTATTTTTTTTCCATCAAGATCTTTTTCCTTCTGTCTACCCTTTTTTGACCCGTCGGTTGTTTTCTACTATAGGCCTTCTTCTGCTTCTCATATCCTCTTCTTTCAGCTGGCGTCATCAGTTTCACATGTTTCTTTGCTCTTCTTGATCTGATTTTCCTCCGCCACCCTCTCAGCTTTCACCTTTCTATACTGTTGCTGCCTCAGTCTCTCAACTCTTCTTTGTTTCCTCTTGTCCCTGTCTGTCATTGTTAGCCGCTTCGCATCCCTTCTCTTTCGATGTTGCGCAGCATCCTTCTTTCGAAATTCCTCAAGTTTTTCTGAATTATCTTATAACTTCTCTCTCCGTTTCCTTTGGCGCTCTCTTACTTTCAGCTTTCTTACTTCTGCAGAATGAGGATTATCCATTTTTCTGTAAAATAAAGTAATTTCAGAACAACGTTCAACATGGACAGTGTAACGCATTTTTTGGCGGGTATTCAAATCTCACTGCTACTTTGTATCATAATAATTGTTTTATAACAGTGATATTGTTCGATAACAAAGTCACATTATCTAAATGGAACTGATGGCACTTCTCCTTTATACTAAATAAATAATAAGGGATAGTGTCATGAACCCTAAACAATATTCCAAAATGTGTTCATTTAGAACTTCTAATACAACAAACACACACATGTAATACACATGTGTGAGCAGCAAAACCATCAATGCGTTCATTTAGCTGCTTCAGGGAGCTAATATTCTGGTCATGCTTTTCCACACAAAAAATGTCAGGCAAAAACCAGATTTCTTTTATTTGGATGAATTTACTTGATATTCAAATAAATACCTGCACACCCCTCTGAATCAACATGTGTTGAGAGAATGGTGAACAGCTAAGCGGAAGATCTAAAATTTATATTTGGGGTTTGTCTTTTATGTCACATGGGTAATTTGCATAGCCTGTAGTGCCATCTGGATGATAAAATAAGGTTTTAATAGAAGAGCTGTATATTGCAGCCAACTATGAGTAGATTGCCAGCTTTTGACAAATTGTTGACAACATTTTTATCTTTGGAACAATCTGTTTGTGATTACCTAGTTAATAATGTGTAATATTACTTGGCTTGTGTAGTTTTATTTTATCTTTAGCTTTGCTTAGTTTAATTTCAACCAAGAAAATGATGGTTTATAACATATTTGTTGACTCATAGGTGCCATTGTCGCGCTCATAACGCATCTAAACTGACACGATTTGAAAATGTCCTGGCCTAGTACCCCGTCTACATTATACTATATTTACAATAAAACTTCTAGACAAATAACATGTATTGCATAACTCCAAATAGCGATAATTTAATACAGTAAATTAATCATTCTGATACTATTTCGTCGCTTATGTCGCGTTTGTCACACTGTGACAGACGCAACATTTTGAGGGACGGAATTGATTAATGCTTTGCTACTCGTTAACAGCAACTCACTAATTAATGGTTTTGTATATGTGAATTGCAAATGGTTCAAGTTGTGTATGGCATACTTTTTCATATTTTTCTTCCTCTTAATTTCCTGGGAAAATAAGGTGTGACAGATGGGGACGGATTTTGTTTTACAGATTTTCAAAATTGTTTTGAATGAATTATGTTGTTTGTTCAAATTCTTTTCTAGAAATCAATTGAGGATGGTTTGCAGAAAACAATGTTTTATGTTCATTTACCTTTTTTAGACAGATCGTGATACAGCAACCGCCCAAAATTGCTGTCTCTAGAAAAAAACAACGCAATGTTCTCACTTCAGTAACTCAGCAGTGGGTGGGAGAAGAGAGTTATTATTCACGCAAATGTACCTTGGGATATATTCAACACAAAAAGCAGGCCTCCAGATATTCCTGTGATTTTTGTTTTTATTTTTGCAATGCTGTTGTCAAAAGTGTTTACCTTTTTATGCAAAAATACCCCTTTCAGGTTTTCAAATAGCTACAGAAGAGGTCAATCTTGATGAAACTTGTTCAAGTTGTCTTTCCTGACAGATGAGCCCGTGCTTTATCCTGAACAAAAACCGAAAATAGGATATTCATTTTAATAACTGAACAACAAACCTCAGAAATGTAGAAAATGAAAATGTTCCATTTTTCACGACTTCGCTCATGTGTAAAACGTACGCTGTGTCTGCCGAATGTCTATCTGCGGTGTGGACAGATGGCGTGCAGGCCGTAGTGGGTCATATATGCACCATGTGGCGCCTCTGAGACGTACATCGACAACCGGGAGATGGCCGTTCGCCCCACAGGAGGCTTTACGTCCTGACTTTACACATTACGCGGCTAATGCCGGTAATGGCGCTGGCGCGTTTTGCGGTAAGGCAGTTTTGCCGTTTGTTTAATTATAAACACTTTACTGAAGCAACTTTAAAATTTATAAAAATATGTTAGCACAACTTAGATTCTAAATGGTTATTCAAAATGAATAATATCACACACGAGCATTTTTTATACCAGAGACAATTCACTTCACTGACACTGTCATCATTGCTCACTCTACGTAATCGAAAATAATTACCACTGCGACATGTCGGGCACCGCATTGTAATTGCCAAAGCCAGGTTGATCCGGCATATCTCTTTCCTCTCTCACGACATCAGTGTTTGGTCGATGCAGATACGTTGCGGACCATAACAAACCTCTTCACAATCATATAATTCGTTGATGCCATGAGACCAACACTACTATCCGACATGATTAATTCTTGAATCAACCAGCAGAGTCAGCGCCACGTAGCGAACAAACAACGCGGTAAATTAAGTTAAAAGCATTCGCGCTGTTCAAACGGCAATAACTCGAAAAGTAAAGAAAATTCACGGGTACATCCAGCAACACAGTTTTAGGTAAGATTATTATCTTTACGGTGATATAAACATATTTCATTCTGTTGTTGCAGTTTCACGTACAATCTGAAACAACAAGCCACACCTCCGTTTACCACGTTAAAGAATAGGTGACGTCATCAGAGCCGCTAGGTGTCGCAACAAACTGTGCAGAAAATGTACAGAAAAGCGCTACTAAAAGGTACCTTGAACAGTGTGACGGAGGGGGTTAAAAAAAATTAAATATCAGAACACTATTTTTAGAGTATATTTCAGTCAGATTGGGAATACGAAAGGTTCATTTTGCTTAGTTTTTAGAATGTGGTTTAAGAAATATATTAATAAATCAATGTTTGCTATAATGTTTCTCGAATAACAATTATATATGTTTAATATCTTGTGAATGTAATGTCTTACGTTTTGTAAACATAGACAAAATATGGCATCACCGGAACGGTTTCTTAACAAATAGCAACCCATTTTTGTGTCGTTTGGAATAATATTTTACTTAAAATTAAGAACAAATAATGTTACCGTTACTGACAGACTTTCCATGTTGGCACAAGTCCACGGCATTCTGTCATTTCGTGAAAATATAATAACGATTTTTCCAAATGTATGATTTTAGGTCAATAATACATAAATCACGGTTGTTATTTTGTAGCGGCCATCTCTGATTAATGGCAGCCATGTTGAATTCGTAAGTCAGAATATTCCAACAGATATTATGGATTGCTACGATAAATGCATGAAACTTGGCACAGGTATTAGTTTTCCAGTTTGCAAAATTACCGGTAGCCAGGTCGGGCAAGCGAAATAATAACTGTATGGCCAGCCGATATATTTCGTTTGTTGCGCCGTTTTAGCTTTAAATTGCACATTATATGAAAACAAGTATACATGGTGGTGGGGAAAGTGATATTCAGTGTATGCGGCATGTTGATTCCCTTGGAATTTGTATTTTTAAAATTGGACTATCTAAAAAAAAATTTATAAGAAAGGTTATTTCTTGTAAGTAAGCGGTGTATGCCCACTCCCACATATGTAGCAATGTCTACATTCTGGTTGTGTAGCATACACGTGTGTTGCCTTCTTTCACTCGCCCGAATGCAACTATTAGAATTTATTGTTCAGTCGCGTGACCAAATGCTTCTAAAATAGTCCAACTGCCGCGTGCATAATTTCAACAATAACAGTCGCGAGTTTGTAGTTGACAAATTTATAAATATGCTAAAGTAACTATTTCCAAGTATATTATAAAAGGGGTGAATAATTTACTGACGCATAGGCATTGGCGCGCCGAACGCAGAAAGGGGGTGCCCAGTTTACAGATAAAAAGAAGCGAAGTGGCAGAACTATTTGTCTCCATTATATACACGCAAGCAAGGGAGGACGCAAGGAAGCAAGCACGCATTCGCACAAATGAGCACACACACACAACGCATAGACACGCGCTAGCATGCGCTCACGCTCACGCTCACGCTCACGCTCACGCTCACGCTCACGCTCACGCTCACGCTCACGCTCACGCTCACGCTCACGCTCACGCTCACGCTCACGCTCACGCTCACGCTCACGCTCACGAACACGCACGGACGCACAGGTTCACTCACGCGCACGTGGACACGCACACGCCGAAGCACACGCACACGCTCACGCAATCGAACACACACACGCACACATACACGCACACACACACGCACACATACGTGCACACACACGCACACACACGCACACACACACACACACACGCACACACACGAACAGCAAGCACACGCACACGCATACACGCACATGCAACATGTAAATCCAACTTAAAGCACTTAACAAACCAAAAAAATTTTATTCTGTCTACGACCAACAACGTAGTTTAGCAGTATGATTTATGACAATTAACACATGTACTTTAATGTTACTGGTTATATTTTATGCAAGCGGTGTATAGACATTCCAATAGATGTAGCAATGCATAGATTCTAGTAACATATCACTGTGACAGAATCAGTGTCAGAATAATTTATTCGACCATAAAATACATATTATATACAGCAAATAAATGTAAAGAAATGTATGGTCAGAGAGACTGTCATTAAGGCATTGTGTATGCCTCTAACATAAGAGCCACCCTGTTGTTAAATCTATAATGTTAATACAAAGTTATTATATAATAATAATCATTGTTTTAAATATGATTTTGCAGCAAGTAATAAGCATTAATTGACACTGTTTAACGCTAACTAACTGACTAACTCATTAACATTAACTAAATGTAACACTAACTAACATGAAACAAACAAAACAATATAGTAGAATAGTAATATATAAAATACACTAACGTTAAAATAAAACTGACATTTATTCAATAGTTAAACATTATTAAACTATTTATTTTAAAAACCCATCTAAGCAGTTAGTTTTAATTAATAGTAATTAACTGTTCTGACAACCCTACTAATATTAATTAAAAAACACAAATACGTAATCCTAAACATATTTTAAAATTATTAACAGTATAAATTGCAATTGTCTTATGTTACTGTAATGGTGATTCCTTCTGTGTAGTCATAACTAAACAACACACAACTTTACAAACCGTTTAAGTTGGAAGGTTTATCTTATTTTTAGTTAGTACTACTATAACAGTTTGGGATAAAACATTCAGTTTCATAATTCCTTATGAAGTATTTTTTTTACAGTATTTTGAAAAGCTTTGGAGAGATTGAGTATAAATCTTATTTCTGAGTTCATATGGCACATTGTTAACAGTGTGAATAATTGAATGTCTAATGCAATTAGTGACAAAATTATGATTTCTTGGTTTATGTAGATATTATTACTGTTTCTGGTACGATAGTTATGAATGTTTGAATTGTATATAATGACCATGGTAGTAAAGTATTCGGGTAATTTTTATTTATAAGTTTAAAATTTTAGTTTAATTGTTGTAGTTTTAAAATATAATCCAGCTTTAAAAGACGCATGTTCTTGAAAAAGGGGTTGGCATGTGCATTATATTTAGAAGATGTTATAGTTCTAAGAGATTTCTTCTGAAGTTTTTGTAAACGATTTGTTTGGCATCCCCATACTAGTATTGCGTAGTTGAGATGAGATCAGATAAAAGCGTTATACATTTTGAGTAAAAAGATAGAATCCGACTAGTCTGCCAGATTTTGTTTTTTCTAACACGTGTTTGTTAATAGTAAGGTCTAGAAATTTGAAATCGTCAACCGGATATAATTCAATACCATTCATTTTAATTGTGGGTATAGTTATCTTTTTAAAGAGGTATGAAATATCATAAGTTTATTTTTTTAAATTAAGTGATAATTTATTAACTTGCAACTATATGGTTATTTTATTTATTTCATTGTTTATATTTTGACTGATGTTGTTATCATTTATATCATCAAAAGCATTTAGATTGGTAGTTAAGGTAGTATCGTTAGCACATATGATTGTATTGAACAATGTAGTAGCATTGGATATGTCGTTTATATAAATGCTACATAAAAGGGGTCCAAGAATTGATCCCTGGGGGGCGAATTTCTGCTCTTTTGTTGTGCTGCACATTTTCAGTTTGAAGACTATACGTATATGAATATCTGCCCGGACAGGCGTATTTTCGAACTACTCATGTTTGTGGACTATAGTATGTCGCACATAGTAGACAGCCAGGGGACTACATTATGAAGACAACTTGTGGTGAAACTCCGATCGTCTAGTGATATATCAATGCTATTGCATACCCTCTACAAATAAACACAACACTTTTTGTACCAGTAATTTCGTCTTATTTTTTACAAAAACGATTCTACCAAAACATGACAGTGTCTTAGAGGAATAATGCGGTTTTGTGCAAGCATACTGCAACTTTAACGCGTTTGGGATAAAAAGATGTAATGCTTCGGGCCATATAAATAGAACATGTCGCTTCGTGGTCTTTCACTGGTTATTTTTTATATTGTACTCCACGATGTTTTATCAGAAAGGTAGCGTGTTCACACAATGTTAAAAAGGACACTTTCGACGGCCACGCTGTCTGTTTAACACGTTACCTGGCCGTAAACTGGTTTTTGCACCGGAGTATTGAGGTTAATATCACGACAGAGTACTATCACGCACATGGTTTGTTCTTCTAAAATAACTACAATTTTAAGCACACATCCATGAACGCCTTGTTGGAGAGTAAGTAATAGTAACGTTACCATAGTCACTTAACATCCGACTTCCAAATATTCATGAGGTTGACGATGAGCAGGAGATTGGTAAGGAAATAGATGTCATTGTCGTCGTCCTCATCATCGTAATAATCGTGACCCTCATCTTCATCATTTTCGTCATAATAGTAATAATACTCGTCGCCATCATAGTCATAATCATCATCATCTGCATCACGACGATGACGTAGGTGTTTTCTTTATCGTTTTCGTCATCATCATAATCATTTATCACCCTCCTCATCACCGTCATTATCGTCACTATTAGCTTATCGTCATCACCACCATCATCATCTTCTTGACCGCCGTCATAATCATCACCGTCATCATCATCTTCGTGACCGCCGTCCTAATCATCACCACCATCATCATCTTCATGACCGCCGTCATAATCATCACCGTCATCATCATCGCTATAATCAGCATCATAATTTCTAAGATGATCCCTTAATTGTCTTCATCTACCTCGTCATGATCATCCTTATCATTTATTATCTTCATCTTCACTGTCTTTATGATCATCATCGTCATCATCGTCATCATCGTCATCTTCGTCATCGTCATCATTATACTCCTAGTCGTTTTTATTACATTACTTGTCGATTTATTACATTACTGGTCCATGATTATATTACTGGTCGATTATTAAAACTCACGTAGTTCCAGAAGAACTTACTGTCCTACGTTTATGCTTTAATTTTATGGAACAAGGAAACTATTGTTAAATTATTATGTTCCGGTGGTCCTTGTTATAAGCCACTAGGGTTTTCTAGAGGATCTCCACGGTTGCAATTTTTTTCTGTTTTTATAATCCATTGTACATGTGTTCACTAATTTGTACTTGTAACCGAAATATAAAGTTCATTCATTCATTTATACAAACATGCATGCGCGTGCGCGTGTGTGATTGTGTCTGAGCCCACGAAATCAATTCAGAAACACCGTCAACAGAATAATCGACTATAGACACAGCAAACATACGTTCAATGCCAGCATCGGAACAATTGTGGAAATGTCTACATTTGATGACGTGATAATAACAACCCCGGGTGAGCGATAGGATGCTTTGTGGCATATTTAATATTCACCAGCCATCATGTCACCGACGATGTCCGTCACGTTGTCTTCTTCCTGTAGATCGGACACATGGCAGAAGAAGAGTTTAGTTGTAACAGTTGCCATTGTATATATGTATATTGCCGCTACATTGTCTTCTTCCTGTAGATTGAACACACGGCAGAAGAAGAGTTTAGTTGTAACAGTTGCCATTGTATATATGTATATTGCCGCCACATTGTCTTCTTCGTGTAGATAGAACACACGGCAGAAGAAGAGTTTAGTTGTAACAGTTGCCATTGTATATATGTATATTGCCGCCACATTGTCTTCTTCGTGTAGATTGAACACACGGCAGAAGAAGAGTTTAGTTGTAACAGTTGCCATTGTATATATGTATATTGCCGCCACATTGTCTTCTTCCTGTAGATTGAACACACGGCAGAAGAAGAGTTTAGTTGTTACAGTTGCCATTGTATATATGTATATTGCCGCCACATTGTCTTCTTCGTGTAGATAGAACACACGGCAGAAGAAGAGTTTAGTTGTAACAGTTGCCATTGTATATATGTATATTGCCGCCACATTGTCTTCTTCGTGTAGATAGAACACTCGGCAGAAGAAGAGTTTAGTTGTAACAGTTGCCATTGTATATATGTATATTGCCGCCACATTGTCTTCTTCCTGTAGCTTGAACACACGGCAGAAGAAGAGTTTAGTTGTAACAGTTGCCATTGTATATATGTATATTGCCGCCACATTGTCTTCTTCGTGTAGATAGAACACACGGCAGAAGAAGAGTTTAGTTGTAACAGTTGCCATTGTATATATGTATATTGCCGCCACATTGTCTTCTTCGTGTAGATAGAACACACGGCAGAAGAAGAGTTTAGTTGTAACAGTTGCCATTGTATATATGTATATTGCCGCCACATTGTCTTCTTCCTGTAGACAGAACACACGGCAGAAGAAGAGTTTAGTTGTAACAGTTGCCATTGTATATATGTATATTGCCGCCACAATGTCTTCTTCCTGTAGACAGAACACACGGCAGAAGAAGAGTTTAGTTGTAACAGTTGCCATTGTATATATGTATATTGCCGCCACATTGTCTTCTTCGTGTAGATTGAACACACGGTAGAAGAAGAGTTTAGTTGTAACAGTTGCCATTGTATATATGTATATTGCCGCCACATTGTCTTCTTCCTGTAGATAGAACACACGGCAGAAGAAGAGTTTAGCTGTAACAGTTGCCATTGTATCTATGTATGTTGTCGCCACATTGTCTTCTTCCTGTAGATTGAACACACGACAGAAGAAGAGTTTCGCTGTAACAGTTGCCATTGTATCTATGTATGTTGTCGCCACATTGTCTTCTTCCTGTAGATTGAACACACGGCAGAAGAAGAGTTTAGCTGTAACAGTTGCCATTGTATATATGTATATTGCCGCCACATTGTCTTCTTCCTGTAGATAGAACACACGGCAGAAGAAGAGTTTAGCTGTAACAGTTGCCATTGTATATATGTATATTGCCGCCACATTGTCTTCTTCGTGTAGATTGAACACACGGCAGAAGAAGAGTTTAGTTGTAACAGTTGCCATTGTATATATGTATATTGCCGCCACATTGTCTTCTTCATGTAGATTGAACACACGGCAGAAGAAGAGTTTAGCTGTAACAGTTGCCATTGTATATATGTATATTGCCGCCACATTGTCTTCTTCCTGTAGATTGAACACACGGCAGAAGAAGAGTTTAGTTGTAACAGTTGCCATTGTATATATGTATATTGCCGCCACATTGTCTTCTTCCTGTAGATTGAACACACGGCAGAAGAAGAGTTTAGTTGTAACAGTTGCCATTGTATATATGTATATTGCCGCCACATTGTCTTCTTCGTGTAGATTGAACACACGGCAGAAGAAGAGTTTAGCTGTAACAGTTGCCATTGTATATATGTATATTGCCGCCACATTGTCTTCTTCGTGTAGATTGAACACACGGCAGAAGAAGAGTTTAGCTGTAACAGTTGCCATTGTATATATGTATATTGCCGCCACATTGTCTTCTTCCTGTAGATAGAACACACGGCAGAAGAAGAGTTTAGCTGTAACAGTTGCCATTGTATATATGTATATTGCCGCCACATTGTCTTCTTCCTGTAGATTGAACACACGGCAGAAGAAGAGTTTAGTTGTAACAGTTGCCATTGTATATATGTATATTGCCGCCACATTGTCTTCTTCCTGTAGATTGGACACAAGGCAGAAGAAGAGTTTAGTTGAAACAGTTGCCATTGTATATATGTATATTGCCGCCACATTGTCTTCTTCCTGTATATTGGACACACGGCAGAAGAAGAGTTTAGTTGTAACAGTTGCCATTGTATATATGTATATTGCCGCCACATTGTCTTCTTCCTGTAGATTGAACACACGGCAGAAGAAGAGTTTAGTTGTTACAGTTGCCATTGTATATATGTATATTGTCGCCACATTGTCTTCTTCGTGTAGATTGAACACACGGCAGAAGAAGAGTTTAGCTGTAACAGTTGCCATTGTATATATGTATATTGCCGCCACATTGTCTTCTTCGTGTAGATTGAACACACGGCAGAAGAAGAGTTTAGTTGTAACAGTTGCCATTGTATATATGTATATTGCCGCCACATTGTCTTCTTCCTGTAGATTGGACACACGGCAGAAGAAGAGTTTAGTTGTAATAGTTGCCATTGTATATATGTATATTGCCGCCACATTGTCTTCTTCGTGTAGATAGAACACACGGCAGAAGAAGAGTTTAGTTGTAACAGTTGCCATTGTATATATGTATATTGCCGCCACATTGTCTTCTTCATGTAGATTGAACACACGGCAGAAGAAGAGTTTAGCTGTAACAGTTGCCATTGTATATATGTACATTGCCGCCACATTGTCTTCTTCGTGTAGATTGAACACACGGCAGAAGAAGAGTTTAGCTGTAACAGTTGCCATTGTATATATGTATATTGCCGCCACATTGTCTTCTTCCTGTAGATTGAACACGCGGCAGAAGAAGAGTTTAGTTGTAACAGTTGCCATTATATATATGTATATTGCCGCCACATTGTCTTCTTCGTGTAGATTGAACACACGGCAGAAGAAGAGTTTAGTTGTAACAGTTGCCATTGTATATATGTATATTGCCGCCACATTGTCTTCTTCGTGTAGAGAGAACACACGGCAGAAGAAGAGTTTAGTTGTAACAGTTGCCATTGTATATATGTATATTTCCGAAACGGAAAATTAACCATACAATAACAAACAATCGTCGTAGATAAAATCAGTAAGTTTTTATGTCGTATTAGTAGTTGTCTGACATACAAGCTACGCGACATTGGTAATAATTATTTCTGTCGAATGTCCATGTGTTTATATGTTTATATGCCCCAGATTTATATACCTCCAAATGTGGGGTTTGAGAAACTTACATATGGACAATGCGGGGGTGTGGTAGCGCTCTATAGATCATACTTCAATGCAACTAAGATGGAGGCCGAATATAGATCTAAAAGTTATTAAACGTCTATAAAAGTACAATAAGCATCGTAAACAGCTACAAGTGTCAGGATGGCGAACAGCAAGAGGATACTCAAAACCAACCGTGCTAAAAGACATAATTATAAATGCAAACGTATCTACCTGCATTGCAGCATCTACATATAGAAGCCAGTATCATGTAATAAAGTATAAAAATTGCAAGGTTCCTTCTTTATATAATACTCAAAAGCGTTTTCTTGTCACGACTACGTGTTCAATGTCACGGACCCAAACGTGCCGTCAACGTGCATACGTGTTAATTGTCAGTGAGGTATAATATTTACCACTGCATTTTACTTCTTTACAAACCTCAAGTGGAAAGGTCTCATTACCGAACTTTCTTCTATCAACAATACTGTTTTATCAATATATTTGGAACAATTACGTAGCATGATACAGACACACAACTGTAAAACATCAATTTTGGTTGAACTACATTTCCTATGCTAGGAATTCGAAATATGGTTATTGTGCTAAAACAAGGAGAGTGGGAATTTGCAACATGAATTATTTAGAGGCATATAAATGATGGCAGTTGAGAATTAGTCGTTACAATGGCTAACTGATATCGAGAACAACCGTGTGCAACAATAATAAATACAGTCTCAACAATTTTATGTCAACGTTCATTCACTCAGTTGTTTCTATATTCGTAGAATATATTTGTCGTAAGTTTGGCTTGTGTTTCAATTATTACCCCTGTTCAACTACGTGGCAGATGCATTATCGTGCCGAGTCCCCTATGTAAAGTACCAAGCTGGTATAGTTTCTCTCTCTGACAAATGCATTTCTGCTTGTTTGCCAGCTCTGTCACAGATTGGTTGCGCGTGCCAGATGATCGTAGACGAACACGGAAAGTAATGCGAAACGCACGCACACTCTATGCTCTGTCATACACGCACGAACGCCA
>CM034539.1:2520394-2670607 GCA_020002185.1 Paraescarpia echinospica
TACTAATAATTTCACCTCCCTGTGGTATTTTTGTCTCTGTTTTTGAAACACACAATTTGACCAACAATTGCTGTAATATAAATGTGTTACTCACGCTTTTGTGTATTATAATTTGCGTGACACCGGATACCAAATACACCTTTTTGCAATGTTTTGAGTTGCCTGCAGTCTATCAAAGGTGTTACTAGGGCAAACAGCCTAGATAATAGTCAGATCAGAGAGGAGATATTCACCCCTGAATCAGTCTCAGATATAAAAGACTCCGATGGTTTGAACATGTATGCCGTATGCCAAACGAAAACCTCATAAAAATAACTTTCAATGAACACTTTAAAGGAAACAGAAAAAAATGTAAGGCAGCGGAAGAGGTGGAGTGACCAAGTTAGACAGGACACTGGACTCCCGCTGATAACAACAAAGCGGTGTGCTCTAGACAGGACGAAATGGAGCGGTGACATCCAGGAGGACTGCAAGGGATCAAATTGGCCTACGTATTCAAATCAAATCAAGTCAAGTCTCCGGCGGCCCTCACTCCGTTGGTTACATTTGCGTGTCCCTCTACGCAAAAACTTACATTTGCAGACGACAATGGTGGATGTTCATGTATGACATTGGAACCTAGCTGCAACTGCTTTGGATTCTTGTATATTCTGTTTCAACACTTGGTGCAGACTCTGTGGCATCGGCATCATTCTTATCATCGATTATCCAAGCCTATAAAAGAATGGTGGGAACAGCATTGATCACAATGGAAAAAAAAACATCAGTCTGCAGCAAGAGCATTGACAAGGAGACTGATCAGTGGTGTCGTCTGATGATTCTGCACGACAATTGTTTCCTCGAGGTTTCACGATTCTTTTCGTTGTGGCGCCCACTACCAATGATCTTTGATCTTAATTATAAGTACCTAAGTGCTATCGCACTATGGGTAGTAACCAGAAAGTGACGCTGTTCATGTAATTTTCAAACACTTTATTGATTGATTTTATATAAATATTGATGTATGTGCGTGTGTGCGTGCGTGCGCGAGTGCGCGTGGGTATGTGTGTGAGTGAGTGTGTGCGTATGTGCGTATGTGCGTTAGTGTAAAAACACAAATAAAGTACATATTTATTCATTTTGGAATCTTATAAAGCATCCTTTAACAATCCAAACGACACCGCAATTTTACAGTCAGTCACATCTTACAGATATGTTTTCCACCACCTACTTTGTGGCTTTTTATTTTAACTAAAAATGCATATACACGTACACATGCACACGTACACACAAACACACGGACACGTACTCATTATATTGTATCCCCATTATGCCTTATTTAAACTATTGTTGTAAAATTTCGGGCTATACCTATGCGATTTGAATACAACGTCTGTATGTTATTCAGAACAGAGTTACTCGAATTTGTCAAAAGGCTAAATACAGGTATCGTACAAGAACAATTTTGTACCAATTTAAAATTATAAATATACAGGACATGGTGGGTTTTAACAGCATGGTATTTATGTACAAGGTATTCACTAATCTTTTTACCAACTAACTTTATGTTATACTTCAAAAAAGGCTAAAGTCAGTCACAATCATAACATCGCTGTGAAAAACTGCAATGTTAAAATAAGATTTATTAGGAATTAATAATTATATCATAATTATTAATTCTAGACATGGGGACATTTGTTTAGTATGCACACAGTAATCATGCTATCTGCGTGGTTCTTTGGATATGGAGGTCTAACAAGTCTGGGAATTTGCTGGTTACTGGGGACGCAACGGCCCCAGGTCGGTATGGTCGAGTCAGTTAATTGTCAACAATAGAGCTACCGGAGCGTAACCACTAACGCACCGATGCGTGACGACCTCGAACTTTGATTCAACTTGTAAAAGCGGTTGCGACTGTGTAAGCAGTCATCCCAACGGGAGTAGTTTATTGATTCAGTTCTCGTAATAATATATAACTCTACGTAAGTGTTGCGTCGTTTTATCCCTTGTGAATCAGAGGAGGGTCCGTCAACTGTCTTAAATTAAACAGAGTTTGACTCGTAGGTAGTACAAGAGCGCGTAGTGTTTGACGGCAGTAGGTATGCATGAGGGCGAATGTGTTGTTACTGTCAATGTGTGAATGTTTTCGCACGGGGGTCACTTCCGAGGGAAAGTTGTAGTTGTATTTATCCAAGAGGTACTCATAACATTGTCAATCCATTGCGGGAAAACCAGAACAGTTGAAAGTGAATTCGTCAAAGATATATCGGAGAACTTACCTGGTTCAAATGGCGACCAATCATAGTGATTTAATTAAAGTGTCTTAATTAAATGTGTTTTCTGCGTGACGGCGGGCACACGCGTTGTTGATTGCATGCCGTTTATCACCTGTAACAGCACCCACCGTTGGATCTTTTCAGTATTTATATTCAACAATTTATGTCCAGTGCAAGGGTGTCACCGCTGTCTTATTTTTCAGTGTGTTATTCCAGTTTATCTTTGGTAAATATTTCCTCATGTCCTTATACCTTCCTTTGTGTAAATTTATCCTATACTGCTTGTTACTATTCCTTTCTGATTTTACTTTCATGGTAAAATGTATCTGGTTGTGATCACTACTCCCCAGTGGCTCACATATCTTGACATTGTCAACTAATTCATTCTGTGAGGACACATTCTCACCTCTGGTTGGTTCTAGCACATGTTGAGAAAGAAAAAAGTATATTGAACTAAAACTAAAAACTTGTGGTCCTCACTCCCCATACTCTGTAGAGATTTCCATTGTATATGCCCGTGGTTAAAAAAAACCGTAATAATACAGTCCCGTTTGCTTACTTCCCTTATAGCGTTTTATATTTCATTCTCTTCTATGCTTATGTTTAGACTTCGATAGACTAACCCAACTGTTAACGTTAAGTTTCATGTAACTATGTTACACCAAACAGCTTCTTCGCAATCTGCTTCTCTTTCTAATTTTATTTCATAAACCTGGATAGATTCATATATAACATAACTCCACCTTCCTTTCTTCCTATTCTATCTTTCCTAATCATTACATATCCTGTCAGTCCCAATTCGGCATCTGATATATCGGTGGTGGTCTAGGATTCGATTATACCTATTATGTGAGGGTCAATATCTTCTACCATAATGTTTAGTTCATTTCTTTTGTTTACTATACTCCTTGCATTTAAACAAATACATTTATATCCAGCTTCAGAAGAGTTTTCCAGACTGTTCTTTGCTGATTTATTTGTTCTGTCTTTATCTTTTCAGTGAGTCCCCCCTGCGAATCTAGTTTAAATAGATGCAACCTGTCCCACTGTCAGCAGATCGCAGCAGGTTCTCTAAGAAAACTACTGCCCCTTTCCACTAAGATGGAGACCATCTCTCATGTACATATCTTCCCTCCCAACAAAGTATCGCCATACATCTAAGAATCCCACCCCCTCTTCTTCACACATCTGCTCAACTAGTGCGTTGATCGCCATCCTCTTGCAGTTTATATACGTTGCCCCCTTCCTCCCATTACTGGCAAAATTTCTGACAGAATAATCTGTTCAACTCTTGCCTTCTTAACTTCCTCACTAACTCTCTATACTTTTGTACTATCCCAGTTGTTCCCCCCCTGTCTGCATAATTTATTCTTACATGTACCTGTATAGATCTTCCCTTGCCATGTCCCAATACCTTCTCTACCCTGTCAGTCACATGTTCAATCCTAGCTCCCGGTAGACAAAAACAACGACGTCCTTCCCCTCGCTCAGTGTCTTGTCCGTCTTTTTCAAAATGGTGTCGCCCATAAACAATCCTCTCTTTCCTCATTGCTCCCTCAATAACTGCCTTAGAGTAGCTCATACTTCGGATTGCATCTGTGTGGTTGTTGTCTTTCCCCCTGTCGTCTTCTCTCCTGTTACATTCCCTTCCGATCCATTCTTTCCTGTCGCTTTTTGTCTTGTCACCTTTCCTCCTGTCAGCGTCCCTTTTATCGACTATTCTTCTATTACCTTTGCTCTCACTTCCTTTCGTCCCTTCATCTTACCTCCCATCTCATTTTCTTCTCTCCTCTCCCGTCCCATCTGCCATCCCTCCTTCTCTACAATCTCTTTCTCCCCTGTCACCTTCACGCTTATCACGTTTTCTGTCGTCGATTTTCCAATTTCTTCCCCTCCAATCAGCTTCCCTCCTCTCAGTCTCCTTTCCTCGTGTCACTGCTATTCTCATTCAATCTTGCAGTATTCTCACCTCTCTCCCTGTCGTCTCTCTCCATTCGACCTGCCTCCTTGCTAATTCCCATCTCCATTCCCTTCACAATATCTGTCAACCTAACTATCTCCTTTCTGCAGACACTCCACCTTCCAACACCCAGTGCACTGAAAGGTGAATCCTTCCTCCATTGTTTCTGTCCATGACTTCCCACAGCCGGACAATGCAAAATCTACCCAGCTGTGGCAGTGAGCGCACACCAAGTGTCGCTTTGCCTTGACTTTCCGCTTGCAAGGCGCCATATCCCGATCAGAATTTATTTAATAACTTAACTAACTTAGTCTTTATAAAGACTGTTTCCTGTGTACTACAGCACACTTTATGTTGCAGATTTCAGTTACACAGCCGACTATTTATCATATCACAAAAGCTAACGTTACCGGTAGTGACCTAATTTAAATACAATCAATTACGTTACGTTAGGCTGCTTTATTTATTTAGGTTACGCCGCCCGACTATCGCCCTTGCTTAATTTTAACAACAATGCTACCTAATCAAAATATCTAGCAAGTACTGGCTTACTCAGATATTATCTTATGTAAGTAGTTTGATGGTTGTTACTTTAGCTCCTATATATGCTACCACATAATCAGGTTTGTTAAATCTTGTTTACAACTTATCGAATGCTAAGTTACCCTATTAGCACTCACTATACTAAGGTGTTCTAAAATACTTTAACTAACTAACTTTAAGCACAGCTGCTACTCAATATATGTTAATGCAACTTTATGAATGATATTAAGGCAAGAATAATACTTATCATTAAGTAATTCTACTTGTTTATCACCTTTTCTGCACCACTAATTTCTACGATCTATCTCCGCAAAATATAGCCTCGAACCTTTGGGTGGGTCCATAATTGTTCACACACTATCCCCCCATTGAACCGTTAGCCTAAGCCGTTTTGCTCAATTTTCCGAGGGCAGATCGGATAAAAATCACACTTCACATGATGGCGCCATCTAGCGGTTAAAAATATATAATTAGGTTAGAGGGACAAAAACATTAAATTGGGGTTAACCTCGCGAAAATTTAATGTTTTTGTCCCTCTAACCTAATTATATATTTTTAACCGCTAGATGGCGCCATCATGTGACGTAGTACTCCGATTATCCGCTAGGGGGCGCTACACCGGAAGTGACGTCGTACCGGAAGTTACTTGACTGTCATGGCAGCCTCTACTAGGGACGCCACGTCGGAAGTGACGTCGCACCGGAAGTTACTTGACTGTCATGGCGGCCTCTACGCTTCCGGTATTCCCGGAAGTGTGTCAACGAATAGAGATCTATCATGGCCGGTAGTTGGCGTTATTCTGAGTAGTTACATTGCTACCCGTTGGGGCCATCAGACGTCGCCTGTCTCATGAACGTGCACAGTTTTTGTGTTAAGGGAAGTCACGTGATGCACGTTCGGTCTGATTGCTTATGCAAATGAGATCACGACGAAAACTAGTGTATATACCGTGCTTCCGACGATTCTGGTCTTTCCTTTTTCGACTCTCGAGAAGGTCGTATCGTATCTGGTCGCTCGTACTATTTGAAAATATGGAATTGTTACGTTGAAAAGACGGCTGCTTCATATACATATGTTTTCCATTAAAAGAAGCGATACCTCATACGAGTCCTGTGGTCGCTTCGTTGGACATGAATCCGAACAGTTCATCGGCTCTTGACATGAAGGTATGTGATGTTTGGCACCTCATTGAATGAAGTCCTGTCAGGTGGTTGTCCTTACATGTTATTAACATAGTCGTTTTCGATCGTAGCAGTTTTCAAATCCGCTTGCTATGGTCGTGTGTGACGTGGTACTCCGATTATCCACTAGGGGTCTCTACGCCGGAAGTGACGTGGTACCGGAAGTAACTTGACTGTCATGGCGGCCTCTACTAGGGACGCTACGCCGGAAGTAACGTAGTACCGGAAGTTATTTGAATGTCATGGCGACCTGACATGGCGGCCTCTACGCTTCCGCTATTCCCAACGAATATTTGTGTCAACGAATAGAAAACTATCATGTTCGATAGATGGCTATACTCTGACTAATTACATTGGTGTCCGTTGAGTGGCGTCAGAAACCATGATGGTCACCTCTTTGAATGTCTCGTGGCGTATCTCTTGTCTCGTCCGTACTCTCGTGTGATGTGACATCCGTAGTCTCGTGTGATGTGTCATCCGTAGTCTCGTAGCATATCTCTTGTCTCGTCCGTACTCTCGTGTGATGTGTCATCCGTAGTCTCGGTCATAGTCTCGTGACATATCTCTGCCATAGTCTCGTGACATATCTCGGTCATAGTCTCATGACATATCTCGGACATAGTCTCGTCTCTTGTCTCGTCGGTAATCTCGTGTGACGTGTCATCCAAAGTCTCGTGATATATATCGGCCATAGTCTCGTGTGATGTGGCATCCGTAATCTCGTGACATATCTCGGTCATAGTCTCGTCTCTTGTCTCGTGTGACGTGTCATCCGAAGTCTCGTGCCATATCTCGGTCATAGTCTCGTGTGATGTGTCTAGTTGATCTAAGTTAAATTCGTTTGACACGTGTTGGTCAAAGTGTAGTGTTTCGTTTGCGTGACTAGTTGATCTGAGTTCAATTTGTGCCACGTGTTGGTCAAAGTGTAGTGTTTCGTTTGTACAACTCGTGTCTATAGACCGTACTCTCGTGTGATGTGTCATCCATAGTCTCGTGACATATCTCGGTCATAGTCTCGTCTCTTGTCTCGTCGGTACTCTCGTGTGACGTATCATCCGAAGTCTCGTGTGATGTGTCATCCGTAGTCTCGTGACATATCTCGGTCATAGTCTCGTCTCTTGTCTCGTCGGTACTCTCGTGTGACGTGGCATCCGTAGTCCCGTGACATATATCGGTTAAGTCTAGTGTTACGTTTGTACAACTCGTATCTATAGTTTGGTTCGTGCAACGTGTTGGTCTAAGCATAGAGTTTCGTTTGTCCCACTAGTTGGTCTAAGTTCAATTCGTGACACGTGTTGGTCAAACTATAGTGTTTCGTTTGCCCGCTAGTCGGTCTGAGTTCAATTCGTGTCACGTGTTCGGCTAAGGTTAGTGTTTCGTTTGTACAACTCGTGTCTATAGTTGTCTATTTTCCTGAAAACGGAGGGATTTGCTGCGATAACACGTCTATTTTCCTGAAAAAGGAAGGAATTGATGCAATAACACGTCTATTTTCCTGAAAAAAGAAGGATTTGACGCGATAACACGTTAAGATTAGTGTTTCGTTTGTCCAACTAGTTGATCTAAGTTCAATTCGTGACACGTGTTGGTCAAAGCATAGTGTTTCGTTTGTACAACTCGTGAATTGGTTACCCGCGTATTTATAAACATGAAGCGCTACGCTAGAAGTTCCGTCACACCTCAAGTCATGTGAATGTAATGGCTGACTCTACAGTTCTAACATTCGCGGAAGTGTGTCGACGATGGAGTAGTCACACACACACACACACACACACACACACACACACACACACACACACACACACACACACACACACCACACACACACACCACCACCGCCGCCACCACCACCACCACACACACACACCACCACCACCACCACGCACACACACACACACACACCACCACCACCACCACCACCACCACCCGCACACCACACACACACACACACACACACACACACACACCACCACCACCACCACACACACACACACACACACACACACATACACACACCACCACGACCACCACCACACACACACACACACATACACACACACCACCACCACCACCACACATACACACACCACCACCACCACACACACACACACACACACACACCACCACCACCACCACCATAAGTAAAGACACAATTCGGACTTAGAAGAAATGTTTAGTGTTGGTAGGACTTAGACATTTTTAGTGTTGGTAGGACTTAGAAATGTTTAGTGTTGGTGGGACTTAGAAATGTTTAGTGTTGTGGGACTTAGAAATTGTTAGTGTTGGTCGGACTTAGAAATTTGTAGTGCTGGTAGGACTTAGAAATGTTTAGTGTTGGTAGGACTTAGACATTTTTAGTGTTGGTAGGACTTAGACATTTTTAGTGTTGGTAGGACTTAGACATTTTTAGTGTTGATGGGACTTAGACATTTTTAGTGTTGGTAGGACTTAGACATTTTTAGTGTTGATGGGACTTAGACATTTTTAGTGTTGGTAGGACTAAGACATTTTTAGTGTTGGTGGGACTTAGATATTTTTAGTGTTGGTAGGACTTAGACATTTTAGTGTTGGTGGGACTTATATATTTTTAGTGTTGGTAGGACTTAGACATTTTTAGTGTTGGTAGGACTTAGAATTTTTTTTGTGTTGGTAGGACTTAGACATTTTTAGTGTTGGTAGGACTTAGACATTTTTAGTGTTGGTGGGACTTATATATTTTTAGTGTTGGTAGGACTTAGAAATGTTTAGTGTTGGTAGGACTTAGACATTTTTAGTGTTGGTGGGACTTAGAAATGTTTAGAGTTAGTAGGACTTAGAAATGTTTAATGTTGATCACATTTAGATCAACATTATTTATAGTGTTGGTAGGACTTAGAAATTTTTAGTGTTGGTAAGACTTAGAAATTGTTAATGTTGATCACACTTAGACCAACGAGTGACAAGTGATGGTACAACTTAGATATTTTTAGTGTTGGTGGGACTTAGAAATGTTTAGTGTTGGCCGGACTTAGAAGAAATGTTTAGTGTTGGTAGGACTTAGACATTTTTAGTGTTGGTAGGACTTAGACATTTTTAGTGTTGTGGGACTTAGAAATTTGTAGTGCTGGTAGGACTTAGAAATGTTTAGTGTTGGTAGGACTTAGACATTTTTAGTGTTGGTAGGACTTATACATTTTTAGTGTTGATGGGACTTAGACATTTTTAGTGTTGGTAGGACTAAGACATTTTTAGTGTTGGTGGGACTTAGATATTTTTAGTGTTGGTAGGACTTAGAAATTTTTAGTGTTGGTAGGACTTAGAAATTTTTAGTGTTGGTGGGACTTAGATATTTTTAGAGTTAGTAGGACTTAGAAATGTTTAATGTTGATCACATTTAGACCAACGAGTGACAAGTGGTGGTAGGACTTAGAAATGTTTAGTGTTGGTAGGACTTATAAATTTATAGTGTTGGTAGGACTTAGAAATTGTTAATGTTGATCACACTTAGACCAACGAGTGACAAATGATGGTACAACTTAGATATTTTTAGTGTTGGTGGGACTTAGAAATGTTTAGTGTTGGCCGGACTTAGAAGAAATGTTTAGTGTTGGTAGGACTTAGACATTTCATTACACTATGAAAAAGACACAAGATGAGGTTTGCACAGTTTATTCGTGAACAACACAAACGTATTTACATGTCACGCTCCATAACTGCAAGAACCATATGTTTCATAGTGCTTCGCCACTGTTTCGAAACGGATTCTTGCAACCAAGTATTGATATTACATAAATGTTTGACTGTCACGTCGGACAGTTTCACACCTGCGTCTAACAAAAACACTCAAACAGTCTTTCACCATCTAATTGGTCTGAGTTCATGGACGTGATGTGTGATTTGAGGATGCCTTTTCTTGTCGCTGAAACAGTAACGAGATGAGCTTAGTAATGAATGTTCACATGATATATATAAGAAAAAATATAATATTATGGTCTTTTGAAAATGTTCTAACAAAATAGCATGAATACCATTTGAACACTATGAAAAATTGAAGCTTACTGTTATCTCTTCAAGTTGTTCTTCAAGCTGTTGTTCAAGTTGTTCTTTACGTCGCCGCTGTTTATCTTGCTTCCTTTGACAGCAGCCCTGCTTCACATGAGCGGACCGATTCCCTTTATACTTGAAGGTACTGCCACACATACAGCAAGTATAACGAGACAACAGCTTCTGACGCTTCGTCGGAGGTGACGATGTCAGGTTGATGGTTGGGTTGATTGCCGGAGCTGATGACAGAGACGAAATTGGTTTGATCGGCGAACTGGTCGTCAAACTGGTCGTCGGACTGGTCGTTGAACTGGTCGTTGGTTGTTGGTCCGGGTTGATTGTTGGGGTCGAGAGGTCGAGTGGTCCCGTAGCCGGAGAAGGCTGCGCCTTCGGTAGCAAAATCCCTTGTCGGACGTCATCACTAGTCATGTTGTTCATCTTCCAAAATGTAAGATATAATGACCACGAAAAACAGACGCAGGTCTTTTATAACAGTTCGACAGAACATAAAGGTCATGTGGTCGTGCCGAACGAACATTTGTCCACTAGGGGATGATGTTTGTAGTTCGTGATGTATCCGTCAGGGGACTCTATTGCACGCAAGCGTGCAAGAGACACGAATATTTGCAGTACTCCTACATTTACTTCACAACTTGTCCGTCAGATGGCACCACTTGTATAATTAGTCCCGAAAAGTCCGATAGGGGGCGCTGCGGGTCAACCGATTTTAGTACAAAAAAAATCCGCCAGGGGGCGCTAATGGTCAAACTGAGATGCACGAAATTGGGAAGTACTCGAACATTTAGTTTACAATTTGTCCGTCAGGTGGCACCACTTGAATAGTTGTTCCCGGAAAAAATCCGCTAGGGGCGCTGCGGGTAAACACATTTTAATTCCAAAAAAATCCGCTAGATGGCGTGCTCTTTTAGTTCCGAAAAATTCCGGTAGGTGGCGTCATTTTTTTTTTTTGGCGGGAGATATTTAGTTCACCAACTATCCGTCAGGGGAGCTATTTTAGTTCCGAAAAAAAAAACCGGTAGGTGGCACCACGTGACCTTGACCTACATCCGGGTATTTGACCTTTGACCTTGACCTACATCCGGGTACTTGACCTTGACCTACATCCGGGTACTTTTGCTTTTGCTGCGCGACGCGCCGACCCTGCCCGGTACTTAACCTCCTTTACTACTGACGACCAGAAAACCAGTGAATGCTGTTTTCATGACATAAATGGCTGTCTTACATGACGCAACACGTGTCACTGATCTGCTAAAGTGTGCAACGATATCGAAGAACTGTAAAGCCATGGAATCTTACGTAGTAAGTTTTGCATATTTCAATTTTATCAGGAAACAACTTGATTATATATGTGTTTAATTAGTGTTTCTGTTAGCATACGTAATAATAAATGATTAAGTAAGAACCTGAACGGAATGTGAAAGAAGGGTTTTTCTGCAAAAGTAGCATTTATTGAGATGATAGTAATTAGCACAGTTTCTTGATACAACTGTTCCATTCAAATGTGTGCCGTAATCAAGATATCGTATGTTCGATCATGCACTGCCTTAATCTGGGGTAATTTACACGACGTGAAACACATTTTGCGATATCGCAGCAATCCAGATAAATCTGATTGTACAACAACTGTCGGGGTATTAAATAACACACGGGCAAGATTTACCCAGACAATGTAGAGAGAGAAGATATAAAGTATGTTGCGACGACCAACACGACCACCCTTTCCAACGCGAGGTCTACTGACCCACAAACAGCAAACTCCGACAAATGATTGTGCCGTTTTCCTACAGGTCCAACAGACACAGTCGCTCACACAACATGACCTTGTTGCAGTTACTCGCCTTGTGCGTCTTGTTGCTTCACCTACAGTTTTGCTCCAGCGCCAAGGTGTCTGCTAAACACGCTTACTGCAACCGTCTCTGTCTTAGTCAGTTTTGGCGCTGCGTTGGTTGTGGTTACGACAAAAGTGGATTCAAAATCCAACTTTGCAAACGAGAAGTCAACGACTGCCTGAACAAATGTTCGAAGAAGTTCGGTAAAGGCAAGAAAATAAAATCACGTGCTGCAAAGTTGCTGACTATGCAGTAGTGAAGGATAGCAACAAATGTGTGTAGACGGTGGTTGTTTGGCGGATGTAAGAAATGTCGTAGTGTCGGCAGGTGACGCAATATAACTTCAGTTGTCGCTTTCGTGTCATGTAGTGCCTGAAGGAATCTTACACCGATTCGTATAGTACTTTAATAGTATTACCATGTAAACGAACACATACGTCAAGTCATATATTTGCCAACCGTTGTTTTAAAGACCAACACCGATTTGTTTGTGTTTTCGTAAATTAGCCACAGTGCTGTGAAATGTGTGCACATTAGTGATACAAATCAGTGAACGGATAGTGTCGTAATATATTCGCAATAAACAGTGTGTAAATAAGTTAAAAAATGTGGTGTGCATATGAGGCACTTGTAATGCCGTAATACTGTCAAGTGGACGGACGTTGTCTGTCTCAGTTAATCACATCTAACGCCAACGTTTCATCGAATCCTCCTTGTCGAACCACTGGTGGCACGTGCATAGGATTCGCTTATTTTCATTTGTTTCTTTCTTCTTCCCCTACTCTATTGCTGGGTAGGGTTCACGTCTTTCGGTAGTCTTTCTACTTCGCTTATTACTGTTCTGTTCTCCGTCTACATCTGTCAACGACATTGCTATATATTTCTTGGCTGTTTGCACCTGGCTTTCAAATATACAGTTTTGCTTCACGCTGTCGTTCCATTTTATCTTTGGTTCTCTCTTTTTTTGTTACCACCTTCTTCTGCATTTCTGCTCGTTTTTGTCATTGTGTTCTCTTTCATTCGTTGCACATGTCCTGGTCATCTCAGTTTGCTGCCAAATACTGACATTTTAGGTGTTTTCATGACATTCACTTCTCTCAATTTCTTCATCT
This sequence comes from Paraescarpia echinospica, assembly GCA_020002185.1. NCBI lineage: Eukaryota > Metazoa > Annelida > Polychaeta > Sabellida > Siboglinidae > Paraescarpia > Paraescarpia echinospica. Next base: position 2,533,319 of record CM034539.1, read on the forward strand.
TCCATCTACCATCTTGGTTCTTTCCATACGCTTTTGACCAGGTTGTTGCTTGCAGCCTGTAGCGGCTCCTCCCTCCAGACTCACTGTCAGTGACAGTGTTCCAAACCCTTATACATAGGCAAGTACAATGCAGACTTCCCACCTTTTACCTCTAAGTTGTTCCTTTAGTTTTCTCTCCCACATAACATATTCCACCATGATGCCGTTCCTACTTGCACCGTCCTCTGTACTGCCTTACTATTTCCTCCTTCTTCATACATTACTTGCACCGTCCTCTGTACTTCCTTACTATTTCCTCCATCCTCATACACTACTACTTCCTTACTATTTCCTTCATCCTCATACACTACTTGCATCGTCCTCTGTACTTCCTTACTATTTCCTCCATTATCATACACTACTTGAACCGTCCTCTGTACTTCCTTACTATTCCTCTATCATCATACACCGTTCCATTGAAGAATACAAAGCTGCTAATTTTTTTAATGGTCTTTCCGTCAACAGCTACATGCAGATCCATCTCCTGTTCATCTATCCACATTACTTCAGTCTTCTCCACATTATTTTGGAGGCCATGTTTTCTAAAGATGTTACACCATTCTAACAATATTTCATAGTTCCGGTTTGTTTTCAGGTACCACTGATGGGCCGTCTGCGTAGAATAGCTTCATAAGCTGTTTCTGTTCAGACAGCTTACAACCACTGGTCGGGTTCATTGTCATAATGAAAAACAGAGAACTCATGGCATGTTCACGTTTGAGTCCTACTTCCAGTACAATTTTTTGCGATGTTTTCCTTCGATTCTCACCACCGCTGTTGCTTCTTTGTACATTTCCTCCACCATTCTGGCCAAATGTCTATTCCAGGTCCACACAAACTGAATGCCATAGTCTTTTCTAAATGTTCTCCTCTTCATCACAAATATTCCCTCGCCTTTTCCTCTCCCTTTCCTAAAATCGGGCTGATTCTCTGTAACCTTACTCTCCACTACATCCCTAATTTTTAGAATTAAATATCCGTTCCAGCAGTTTCGTTCGGTACCGTGACGCCTCTGAATTATAGACTAGAATAGACAAGACTTACCTATTTTCCTGTAGATTAACCTCATCAGATTGCAATAGTACGTCTGATGGCATTGAGGTTTTTCTGTATGGTTATGACCCCAGAAAAAATCATGTTTTATAACTTATTTTGTTGTCGATTTTATAACGATGGTATACACCGTTGGCAAGGTAATGCATGTAGCTATGTAACGGTACATGTGTACCAAGTGTAATTGTCATAATAAACGTTGGCAAGGTAATACGTGTAGCTATGTAACGGTACCTGTGTACCAAGTGTAATTGTCATAATAAACGTTGGCAAGGTAATACGTGTAGCTATGTAACGGTACCTGTGTACCAAGTGTAATTGTCATAATAAACGTTGGCAAGGTAATACGAGTAGCTATGTAACGGTACCTGTGTACCAAGTGTAATTGTCATAATAAACGTTGGCAAGGTAATACGTGTAGCTATGTAAGGGTACCTGTGTACCAAGTGTAATTGTCATAATAAACGTTGGCAAGGTAATACGTGTAGCTATGTAACGGTACATGTGTACCAAGTGTAATTGTCATAATAAACGTTGGCAAGGTAATACATGTAGCTATGTAACGGTACCTGTGTACCAAGTGTAATTGTCATAATAAACGTTGGCAAGGTAATACGTGTAGCTATGTAACGGTACCTGTGTACCAAGTGTAATTGTCATAATAAACGTTGGCAAGGTAATGCGTGTAGCTATGTAACGGTACCTGTGTACCAAGTGTAATTGTCATAATAAACGTTGGCAAGGTAATACATGTAGCTATGTAACGGTACCTGTGTACCAAGTGTAATTGTCATAATAAACGTTGGCAAGGTAATACGTGTAGCTATGTAACGGTACCTGTGTACCAAGTGTAATTGTCATAATAAACGTTGGCAAGGTAATACGTGTAGCTATGTAACGGTACCTGTGTACCAAGTGTAATTGTCATAATAAACGTTGGCAAGGTAATACGTGTAGCTATGCAACGGTACCTGTGTACCAAGTGTAATTGTCATAATAAACGTTGGCAAGGTAATACGTGTAGCTATGTAACGGTACCTGTGTACCAAGTGTAATTGTCATAATAAACGTTGGCAAGGTAATACGTGTAGCTATGTAACGGTACCTGTGTACCAAGTGTAATTGTCATAATAAACGTTGGCAAGGTAATACGTGTAGCTATGTAACGGTACCTGTGTACCAAGTGTAATTGTCATAATAAACGTTGGCAAGGTAATACGTGTAGCTATGTAACGGTACCTGTGTACCAAGTGTAATTGTCATAATAAACGTTGGCAAGGTAATGCGTGTAGCTATGTAACGGTACCTGTGTACCAAGTGTAATTGTCATAATAAACGTTGGCAAGGTAATACGTGTAGCTATGTAACGGTACCTGTGTACCAAGTGTAATTGTCATAATAAACGTTGGCAAGGTAATGCGTGTAGCTATGTAACGGTACCTGTGTACCAAGTGTAATTGTCATAATAAACGTTGGCCAGGTAATACGTGTAGCTATGTAACGGTACCTGTGTACCAAGTGTAATTGTCATAATAAACGTTGGCAAGGTAATACGTGTAGCTATGTAAGGGTACCTGTGTACCAAGTGTAATTGTCATAATAAACGTTGGCAAGGTAATACGTGTAGCTATGTAAGGGTACCTGTGTACCAAGTGTAATTGTCATAATAAACGTTGGCAAGGTAATACGTGTAGCTATGTAAGGGTACCTGTGTACCAAGTGTAATTGTCATAATAAACTTTGGCAAGGTAATACGTGTAGCTATGTAAGGGTATATGTGTACCAAGTGTAATTGTCATAATAAACGTTGGCAATGTAATGCGTGTAGCTATGTAACGGTACCTGTGTACCAAGTGTAATTGTCATAATAAACGTTGGCAAGGTAATACGTGTAGCTATGTAACGGTACCTGTGTACCAAGTGTAATTGTCATAATAAACGTTGGCAAGGTAATACGTGTAGCTATGTAAGGGTACCTGTGTACCAAGTGTAATTGTCATAATAAACGTTGGCAAGGTAATACGTGTAGCTATGTAAGGGTACCTGTGTACCAAGTGTAATTGTCATAATAAACTTTGGCAAGGTAATACGTGTAGCTATGTAAGGGTATATGTGTACCAAGTGTAATTGTCATAATAAACGTTGGCAATGTAATGCGTGTAGCTATGTAACGGTACCTGTGTACCAAGTGTAATTGTCATAATAAACGTTGGCAAGGTAATGCGTGTAGCTATGTAACGGTACCTGTGTACCAAGTGTTATTGTCATAATAAACGTTGGCAAGGTAATGCGTGTAGCTATGTAACGGTTCCTGTGTACCAAGTGTAATTGTCATAATAAACGTTGGCAAGGTAATACGTGTAGCTATGTAACGGTACCTGTGTACCAAGTGTAATTGTCATAATAAACGTTGGCAAGGTAATGCGTGTAGCTATGTAACGGTACCTGTGTACCAAGTGTTATTGTCATAATAAACGTTGGCAAGGTAATGCGTGTAGCTATGTAACGGTACCTGTGTACCAAGTGTAATTGTCATAATAAACATTGGCAAGGTAATGCGTGTAGCTATGTAACGGTACCTGTGTACCAAGTGTAATTGTCATAATAAACGTTGGCAAGGTAATACGTGTAGCTATGTAACGGTACCTCTGTACCAAGTGTAATTGTCATAATAAACGTTGGCAAGGTAATGCGTGTAGCTATGTAATGGTACCTGTGTACCAAATGTAATTATCATAATAAACGTTGGCAAGGTAATACGATGCTATGTAACGGTACATGTGTATTACCAAGTGTAATTGTCATAATAAACGTTGGCAAAATTAATACATGTAGCTATGTAACGAAGTACCTGTGTACCAAGTGTAATTGTCATAATAAACGTTGGCAAGGTAATACATGTAGCAGCTATCATAACGTGCTGATGTACCAAAGTGCTGTTAATCATAATAATAAACGTTAGCAAGAGTAATACATTAACTATAGCAATATGTACCAAAGTGTAGTGTCATAATAAACGTTGGCAAAGGTAATGCGATGTAGCTATATAGCGGTACCAATGTGTACCAAGTGTAATTGTCATAATAAACGTTGGCAAGGTAATACGTGTAGCTATGTAACGGTACCTGTGAACCAAGTGTAATTGTCATAATAAACGTTGGCAAGGTAATACGTGTAGCTATGTAACGGTACCTGTGTACCAAGTGTAATTGTCATAATAAACGTTGGCAAGGTAATGCGTGTAGCTATGTAACGGTACCTGTGTACCAAGTGTTATTGTCATAATAAACGTTGGCAAGGTAATGCGTGTAGCTATGTAACGGTACCTGTGTACCAACTGTAATTGTCATAATAAACGTTGGCAAGGTAATGCGTGTAGCTATGTAACGGTACCTGTGTACCAAGTGTAATTGTCATAATAAACGTTGGCCAGGTAATACGTGTAGCTATGTAACGGTACCTGTGTACCAAGTGTAATTGTCATAATAAACGTTGGCAAGGTAATACGTGTAGCTATGTAAGGGTACCTGTGTACCAAGTGTAATTGTCATAATAAACGTTGGCAAGGTAATACGTGTAGCTATGTAAGGGTACCTGTGTACCAAGTGTAATTGTCATAATAAACGTTGGCAAGGTAATACGTGTAGCTATGTAAGGGTACCTGTGTACCAAGTGTAATTGTCATAATAAACGTTGGCAAGGTAATACGTGTAGCTATGTAACGGTACCTGTGTACCAAGTGTAATTGTCATAATAAACGTTGGCAAGGTAATACGTGTAGCTATGTAACGGTACCTGTGTACCAAGTGTAATTGTCATAATAAACGTTGGCAAGGTAATACGTGTAGCTATGTAACGGTACCTGTGTACCAAGTGTAATTGTCATAATAAACGTTGGCAAGGTAATACGTGTAGCTATGTAAGGGTATCTGTGTACCAAGTGTAATTGTCATAATAAACGTTGGCAAGGTAATGCGTGTAGCTATGTAACGGTACATGTGTACCAAGTGTAATTGTCATAATAAACGTTGGCAAGGTAATACGTGTAGCTATGTAACGGTACCTGTGAACCAAGTGTAATTGTCATAATAAACGTTGGCAAGGTAATACGTGTAGCTATGTAACGGTACCTGTGTACCAAGTGTAATTGTCATAATAAACGTTGGCAAGGTAATGCGTGTAGCTATGTAACGGTACCTGTGTACCAAGTGTTATTGTCATAATAAACGTTGGCAAGGTAATGCGTGTAGCTATGTAACGGTACCTGTGTACCAAGTGTAATTGTCATAATAAACGTTGGCAAGGTAATGCGTGTAGCTATGTAACGGTACCTGTGTACCAAGTGTAATTGTCATAATAAACGTTGGCCAGGTAATACGTGTAGCTATGTAACGGTACCTGTGTACCAAGTGTAATTGTCATAATAAACGTTGGCAAGGTAATACGTGTAGCTATGTAAGGGTACCTGTGTACCAAGTGTAATTGTCATAATAAACGTTGGCAAGGTAATACGTGTAGCTATGTAAGGGTACCTGTGTACCAAGTGTAATTGTCATAATAAACGTTGGCAAGGTAATACGTGTAGCTATGTAACGGTACCTGTGTACCAAGTGTAATTGTCATAATAAACGTTGGCAAGGTAATACGTGTAGCTATGTAAGGGTACCTGTGTACCAAGTGTAATTGTCATAATAAACGTTGGCAAGGTAATGCGTGTAGCTATGTAACGGTACATGTGTACCAAGTGTAATTGTCATAATAAACGTTGGCAAGGTAATACGTGTAGCTATGTAACGGTACCTGTGTACCAAGTGTAATTGTCATAATAAACGTTGGCAAGGTAATACGTGTAGCTATGTAACGGTACCTGTGTACCAAGTGTAATTGTCATAATAAACGTTGGCAAGGTAATGCGTGTAGCTATGTAACGGTACCTGTGTACCAAGTGTTATTGTCATAATAAACGTTGGCAAGGTAATGCGTGTAGCTATGTAACGGTACCTGTGTACCAACTGTAATTGTCATAATAAACGTTGGCAAGGTAATGCGTGTAGCTATGTAACGGTACCTGTGTACCAAGTGTAATTGTCATAATAAACGTTGGCCAGGTAATACGTGTAGCTATGTAACGGTACCTGTGTACCAAGTGTAATTGTCATAATAAACGTTGGCAAGGTAATGCGTGTAGCTATGTAACGGTACCTGTGTACCAAGTGTAATTGCAGTGAATCTTAAGGTCAAAATCGTATTCTAAACACATTTGCTAATTATCGTAATTGACATATTGACCACTATCATAACTATGTATGATCAATATAAATGATACTATTATTGAATACTAGCCAATGATGGATGTGTGTAAAAATAATGTTAATCGACGAAGTATCGATTGTACATGTCGTCATTTTTTAATGGTTTGGTAAACTTTCGCGCTGCGTGTGTCACTAACCCTATCCCACAAACAGACACACGCCGAATCACACGCACGCGTGTACACATAACAAGAAACATATTAGCAGACTAGCGTCCGAACGTGATGTATATTGGGGGTGAGGTTTTCAAACAAAACTCGATTTATACTACCTCCCCCCGAGGATCGCTAAAAATCCACATGGAGGCGCTCCAAAAACCTCGATTTACACCCCCACCTGAGGCTCGCCAAAACACGCATCTTGAGATTATCCAAAAACCTCGAGTTGCACCCCTCCCCCGAAGCTCGCAAAAACATCACCTTGAAGCTCTCCAAAAACCTCGATTTGCATCACCATTGAGGCTCGTCAAAAACCCTCAACCTTGAGCCCAAAACCATCAATTTCCACCCCCACTCCACCCCCCACCCCGAGACTGACCAAAAACCTCAAATTATACCCCCGAAATTAACCCACATTCCATAGATATTGCGGGACAAATCCTATATCCTGCTCCTCCAACTAAATTATTAGGGCTCGGCTCACTCATGCGCCCCCCTCCCCGTTTCCGACGCCCGTGTTGCTTATTATGACGTAACATCGTATAGTGTTCGCGTGATTGTGCAGCCGTCACGAGATAGTCCTGAGACACATTCCTACGTCGTCACCATTGGTTTCTGTATTGACACCAGAGGCCGTGACTGGAAGTGAAACGAGTTGAACGACAAAACAAACAAAGCACAATTGTCCGGTGCTGCCGGACACATACCCAAACATGGGCACGGGTTTTAGTCACCATACGATACCAAGGGATGTGGCTACATGGTGGTGAGCCATCATGAGGCGTGGTATGTTAGGGATTAGGTAGGGATTACAACATCTGACTATGAATTGAACTAATTACATTTCGAATCCTCTTGCCGCCTTTACGAAGCATTGCAGTGTTGTCCATTCCACCTTGCCGCAGTGCATTCAGACGAATACCTGACAAACGATTGTTGGATACGCATGCATGTGTGGTCGAGTATTATTCGCGCAATAATTGCATCCTAGCTGAATGCTTCCCATAAAATGTCCATGGTGTTCGAAAGAACATATTGTAGGAGATGAAATGAAAGAAAATTATGCTGTGGGTAAAACTAGATATCGTGCAATTCTACGTCCCTTTTTACCCGGGCAGGTTACACCAGCACACGGGAACTATGTAGCCAACACGGGAATTATATTGTGACGTCACGCCCACTGAAAGACATTGCCAAAATTCATATAATTGTAAAAATTAGTAAATATTATAAATTGGGCCGCATGCATTTGCTTAACACAATATATTATTAACGTTATGTTTAAAAGTTCTTTCAAAATAATTAAATGTACGAATTTTTTTTCGGAATATACAGCCAACGTTGCAGTTTGTACAAAACCATGATAGGGGGTATAACAATAAAATTGGCAGTAGAACTATAGCCCTAAACAACAATGCTCTCGAGACGAAAGTCGATTGCACTCCAGTGTTATTGTTGTACGGAGTCCGACTACACAGACTTGGTTGTCGTACAAACATTCGACCAGCTGCAATTATTTGCACTTTTTTCGAATCTACACAGACTTCATGTGACCAGAAAAACGAATGAGGAATGATATGCGAAGTGACCCAATTGCCCTGACTTACACGACACGTCTCGCGGTTCTCGTCTCGTATACTGTGCAAAGAACTAAGAGAAAGCAAATACAATGAACGTTTACATTGTATACCCTCAAGAATTATTTACTTACAACACATGACATATGGCAGATATTACATAATAATGGATTTAAGAACATGCTGTTTTTATTTTTGTTTTGAAGATAGTCATGAAATGAGGCACCATTTACTGGTGGATCTATTTTATCAGCTAGTGCTTTGTCAATGTTCGAAAAGAAGATTTTAAATCCATCCGCTATGTATTTCTTGTTGGTATTTTTCTACCCTCCATTACAAAACATTCAGGATAAGAAGATTCATTTTGCCGTTTATTAATAAGTGTATTTAAGATGTTTCAAGTTTCTTCACTGTTTTGGTTTTGGTCATCCAATAGTTTTCTATAGTATTTTTTTTCTGCATTTCTTTGTGTTTTGAACAGTTTTTTTTTTAAGTTTTGTAACAATGTTTAATTTTTTGTGATATATTTTAAAGACATTTTCTATACAAGTGGTTTTTCTTGTGACAAGCATTTTTCAAGCCAGTTGTGGACCATGGCTTATCACTCATTACGTATTGTTTGGTTATTTTTCTGACTAGACAATGTTTATCATATTTTTTCAATAAATTAATCAATAACTATGCCATAAGCTACTTCAACATCTGTTGTGCTAAATATATGTTCGCATGTTTCACTTCTTCAATCTGCTACAAAATAATTTGTGTTTTCATGTTTATGATTTCGTACATTTTTGTGCATTTCTATTTTCCTTATAGTTATTTCATGTCCAGTGTAAATATTGGAAAATGGTCAGTCAGTTCGCTGATTAAAATACCATTTGTAGTTCGCTTGTTTATGGCATTGGTAAAAATTTTGTCAATCAGAATGGTTGAATCTCGAGTAATTCTTGTTGGCTTAGTGATATGAGGATACAGGCCTAAACTATACATGGTGTCAATAACATATTTTGTACCTAAATTGTTGTCATGTTTTAAGTTGTCTACATTAAAATTTCCATATAGAAACAGTGTCATACTGTTTTGTACGTAAATAGCAATGCCACCTCCTCTAACATTTTCTCTACATACATTAAAAGACTTATACATAGATAGGTTATGGTGTTGAATTGCTTTAGGATCATTCCAAGTTTCCGAGATGGCAATTCAATTACATCAAATACTATATCAGAAGCATGAATGTAGCTCTCAATTTGTTTGAAATTTGCATTTAGACTTCTTGCATTGAAGTGAATTAATTTAAAACGTTTATCTTTAATATTATTGGAGATACCTCTCCATCGTGGATTTGAATAATATTTACAAGGTGAGTTATCATTTTAAAAGTTATTATTGGGATCAATTATTCGACCAAGCTCATGTGCATTGTCTTCTTGGAGTTGAACTACAATTAGATTAGCATCATGTCCTAATAAATCAACATCATCCGTCAGGCTAACATCATGTTGTAGTGTATTCTCACCATTATTGGCAACAGATATACTGGATTTATATCCACATCATATGTTGCATTCATTATTGTTGTCAGTCATTGTTTATAGTCTGTTGAAGTTAACGTGTCCACGTATTTGAATTGGAGAGGAGTTTTCTGTTTTCTTGACGTAGATGATGCTGTTGGTTGTCCATGTGCTGTGGATTTTCTTGTCTCTGCGGAGTGTGCAGGCTTAGTGGAAGAGTTCATTGTTCAGACGTGAGAGATGGTCATTTAGATACACGTTCGTTCCTTTCAGCGACTTTCTGTTTTGTCTGACTTATGTTCGTTTCTCGGTGGTCAGGAACTGGACGATAATGGGGTCGTTCCGTCTCGGCGTTGGGGCAGGTCGTGTATCGCTGTGATTTCCACCTCCAGAATGTCGACGTGTAACTTGTCATGAGCGAACGTAAAGAACTTCTGTTTCATTATTGCAGTCTCCCCACTCGATTGTTCGGCTGGAGTGGTCGTTCTGGTATTTGATCGAGATGCGGCAGTGTGGGCGAAAGAGTGGATACTTAGGAGGGTCACTATGATGGTCGTTTTCTTTGAGTGTTGCTCGAGGTTGTCCACGGCCGTTTCTAGAGTTTTAACACGAGTACTCAGTTGACTTATCTGTTCATCTTTTGCTTTCAGCATCTGCATGAGGTCGGCCAGTTGTCTTTCGTGTTTTGCTGTGGTCGTTTTTATATCGTCAAAGTGTTTACATAAGTGGTTAAGTGATTGTTTAATTTCGGATATATCAGAGTCGGTGTGTTTCGGCGCCATCTTGTTAGTTATGAACCAATCCAAAATTTATTATTGCCTAGTAGGCCGTTCGGACTCTATCTAAAAGATAACTTTTTGTAAATTCGATAAGCCTAAGACTTCCTTATTATAGAAAAGTGAAAAGGTAAGTTTTTATTGAGCGCAGTACTACTCAAAGCGCTATTACACTTAACTCCCAGGCAGACCTGTTCAACTGAAGACCATCTCGACTTCTCTGCGAAGCATCCGGCCACGCTGCAATTAATGCGCGAAGACTATTATTACATACATATCCGCCACTGTCTGTAGCCAGGTACTCATTCACACAGCTGAATGAACTGGAGCAATATAAATTGAACGATCTTGCCTAAGGTTTGACATCGCAGCATAGGTTATCTCGGTCGAGAGCCAGAAGCTGTGGTCACTGCACCACTGCGCTCTACGTCATCGTGTACTATGAAACATGTAGCTTTGGATATGGAATGTTAAATGTTGTTAAACACCCAAAATCAACACACACGCAGGCGGCGAATTTCTACAAATGATCGCCCCGTCGCCTTCAAATCCAATCAAATGTATTGTATCTCATTACAATATGTGCAATACAAATCAATTAATACAAATCATATATAATAATGTAACGAGCAAATCAAGTAAAGAACGTTATTTAATGTTATACTCCCTATTGTATATTTCAATGTAAATATCATTATATTGAAAACAAAAACAGCGTGGAGTTGTAAAAGATATAATTGTGATCGAAAAATATGTTCTATATTAACAGCATTGTGTAAGATGAGTTACTTAAGTAAACATTTGTAAGTAATTATTGAATAGGTCGTAAACTTAAATCTTGTGCTGAAATAATTTCAAATAATAGCACCCTTATTTCTTATAGAACGAAGTCTTATTTCTAAAGTACCCTTGGATATATGAATTTGTGCATATTGTCATTTATTATAACTGATCATTTTGTACAATACATGTGCTCGAAAGAGTACAGATGAGAGCGACTAATATGATTTCAGAACTGAGAGATCTCGGTTACGAAACACGCCTAGGAGAATGTGGTTAAACAAAACTAGAGACCAAGGTATTAACGAGGAATCAGTTAGGAGTTGCAAATACATTAACTTGTTATGAAAGTATTGATATAATGATTTGTTCTCAGCTAATAAAGATAAAACACAAAGTAACATTATTTGGTTTATGTTTTGATGTACCGACAACATGTAAAAGCAGTACGGAAAATATATAAAATGGCAAGTAAAAAATTAATAATCTATGTCATCAAAACAATACCAAAACTGAAGTAAAACAAATATTGTGGGCAAAATGCATTTTTTTGCGTTTTCTTCACAATTCCCCTATAATGTTCCCTATGGTGATAATAGAAAGATTATATAAGTATTGCCGTATTCGGAATGTTATTACGATTAATTTTTGTTATACTAATTTAAGATCCAATCAGTTTATTTGGCTGTAAGACACCAGTTTTCAATAGCTTGACTTCCGCTTGAAAATGGCAGCCATGTTTAAAGATGGCGTCCAAAAAGGTAACAAATGAAATGTCCATCACCCATTTTCAGACACCACAGATATTGGTGTAACTGAAAATCATAGTGGTGATTAGTCCCTCAATTTGATAATCAACTTCATTTTTTGCAGGCTTGGCTCAAGGACTATGATCACACAAATGTATAAAACAATCGATAAAACACACAAAAACCATGACTGTCTTAAGCTACCCGGTAGCACAGTTTGTTAATGGTCACAATTGCTCACAATATATTTCGTCACAAGACTACGGCGATATTTATGTACACGGCAGCTGAAACCACTTTATGTTTGCAAGACAGAGACCATGTCTCTGATAAGATGATTTGTTTTTCATACATCAGGCCTACACGCACGCCGAAGATGAAGCCATTAATTATATATGGACTACCGTAAAATAACATAGACTTAATCTATTATAAGACTGCATTGCTGTAATAAAACTGTAATATGTGAGTCCGTCGTGAATTCCTTGTTTCCACTACAGCCATTTTTGTCGCATACTGCATATCGTATCGGCATGCTTCATCCGTACATATGGAATCCTGGATAAAGATAGCCTTCAATGCAATCACTTGCGCCTAGTTGTACAAGCATCCTACTGCAACCAAGTGACCGTCCTTTTTCAGGATGTGCTTTCTGCTGACACGTGACCGTATGTCACTCAAAGCTACTCCGCGTGTGTCAGTCGACACGTTTAATTAAACAATTACAATTTATCGCAATTCAAAACAAGCAAATGCTCCGGTATCGTTTGGCGAATTCAACTTCTGATTCTCAAGCAGCGGATTGATAACATAACAGAATGAACACACTTGGCATGATACATCTACAAAACTATTATCAGTCAGTGACCTATATATTAATGATATTCCCTCAGTTGTTCAATGAAAACGTATTGTATATGCTGACGATTCGGCTCTCATAGTTTCAGAAAAGAACACCCATCAAATCGAAGAAAGACTTTCTTCAGAGCTTGAGGCTGCCACAGAATGGCTGATAAACAACAAACTGTCACTTCATCTATGAAAAACTGAATCCATCTTGTTTGGGTCCAAACGTAAACTACATACGTGCATTTCAATCCTAATGAAATGTGTTGACAACACATTGACATGTCAGACGCGTGTGAAATACTTAGGTGAAGATTTAGATGAGTCACTAACTGGAGAAGGAGGGGCTGAGAAGATAATTGGTCAATCAAATGCCAAATTAAACTTATTGTACAGGCAAACAAGAAATGTCACCATGAAAACATGTTGACCTCTGCCTTAATACAATGTCAATTTGACTATGCCTATTCATCGTGATTCTCCGGTTCAACTAAGTAATATAAAGCTAGACAACAGTGTACCCAGAATAAGGTAATCCGGTTCCTTCTTAATGCACCAATCAGAACCTATATTGGTTTAACGGAGTTTAGACAGGTCAATATGTTATCCATGGAGCTACGGGTTTAACAACTCAAATTGAACATTGTCTATGATACTGTCAACAACAAAGCACCAAATCATTTGTCCGATTATTTTAACATAACTTGCAAGAGCACGGTATAAATACAAAATCTAGTACTTCGTCTCGTCATGTGCCATATGTTAAATCAATAGGTCAAACTTATTTTAATTACACAGGTAAACAGCCATGGAACGAATTGTCATATAACATACAAGGTGCTTCTAAAAAGACTCAATTTAAATGGTTAGTGAAACAGTTTTTGTCCAATAATCTTAATAATCAGGAAGCCAAATTATTTGTGTACTATTTAACAAGATTTAACAAGATTGCCACCCAGATAATTAACTCTAGGTGGCAGGTGTACAAGGAAGCCCTTTGGCTTATCGAGAGTCCGACCCTTTTATCTATGTGTATCCCGCCCGTCTGAGGTATGTGTCGATTTTATTTTTAAACATATTCACGCTACTAGCACCCACACAATCAGCAGGTAATCTGTTCCATTCATTTACAGTCCTTTGTGAAAATGAAAACTTTCTTATATCCAATCTACTCTGCTCCTTTGCCAATGTAAGTTCATGTCCTCTAGTCCTTCTATCTTTCTTAACTGAGAAAAAAATATTTCTATCAATATTTTCATAACCCTTCAATATTTTAAACACTTCTATCTGATCTCCTCTCAATCTCCTGGTCTCTAGTGTTGTTAAACCGCATTTTTTAGGCGTATTTCGTAACTAAGATCCCTCAGTTTTGGTATCATTTTAGTTGCTCTCCTCTGCACTCTTTCTAGCATATCTATGTCCTTCCTGCGATATGGCCTCCACGCTTGAATACAATATTCTAAATGAGGCCTAACTATTGTTTTGTACAGCGGTATTATTAGCTCTTTTTCCTTATACGTTATGTTTCGCCTAATTAATCTAATTCATATAATTATTTATTATATCTTATTTTGAGGTACCCGTATCTACTAAAACATTGGGTATTGAGATATCTTACAAATCAGGCGAGAAGCTTTTTTACTAACAGCGTCATTTTTAATGTGTAATCAATTTTGTTTTGCTAAATTATCTTAATAATCTGGAGGATAGCTATTTAAGTTATTTTTTATTTTTATTGTTGTCGCATCTTTAGTTGTAAAATGTGTTTATTTTTAGATCTGGTATTATGTATATGTAGTAGTTGAGCTGGTTTTTGAAATTACTTAATAATCTAGGTAATCTCCTTTACAATATAATCAGTATTTATGCAATATTAAATAGTCAGATTAGAGGGGAGACATTCACCCCTCAATCCATCTCAGATGTCATGAGACATGGGATATTTCGGTGGTTTGGACATATATGCCGTATGCCAAACGAAAACCTCATACAATAGCTTTCAAGGAACACATTAAAGGACACAGAACAAATTGAAGGCAGCGGAAGAGGTGGATTGACCAAGTTAGACAGGACACTGGATTCCCACTTTTAACAGCAGAGCGGTGTGATCTAGACAGAACAAAATGGAGGGTGTTACTTCCAGGAAAATTGCGAGGGTTGGACTTGGCATTGGCATTTAAGTCAAGTCATCCCTCACTCTGTTAATTACCTTTGCGTGTCTCTCTTCGCAAAACCTGACATTTGCAGACAACAATGGTGGATGCTCATGTATGACATTGGAACCTAGCTGAAATTTCATTGGTTTCATGCGCATTCTTTTTCAACAGTTCTAACAGACATTGTGGCATCATTCTTATCATCAATTATTCTATAAAATAATGGTGGGAACAGCATTGATCACAATGAAAAAACCACACAAAACGCTTGGCTGCATTGATTGCACGTTAATCAATCGGCATCAAGAGCACTGATACGTAATCTACTCAATGGTGCCCTCTGTTGATTCTGCACGAGAATTTCAACGAGATTTCACGATTCTTTTCGATGTGGCGTCCACTACGGATAATCTTTGTGCGTAATTATGAATACCTATGCACAACCCATCGCACGCTAGAAAGTGACGCTGTTCAAGTGATTTTCAAACACTTTATTTAATGATTTTTATATCATGATGTACGTGTTTGGGTGCGTATGTGTGTATGTATGTTTGTGTGTGCGTGCGTGCGTGAGGTTTGTATGCGTGGTTTGTGAATATGTGTGTGTGTATGTGTGTGTGTGTGTGTGTGTGTGTGTGTGTGTGTGTGTGTGTGTGTGTGTGTGTGTGTGTGTGTGTGTGTGTGTGTGTGTGTGTGTGTGTGTGTGAAAAACACAAATAAAGAAAATATATTTGTTCATTTTCGTATCTCATCAAACGTCCTTTCACAATCCAAATAACTCCGCAACTTTACAATCAGCTACATGTGTTTTCCACCACCTGTTTCGTGGGTTTTCACTTTAAATAAAAAATTATATCTGTTGACTCCACATGAGTGTTAGCCAGTATGTAATCAAGATCAAAACGTTACATCTTGTGGAAACGTTTCTGAAAATCTACCAGTATAATAATTATTCATTCTACCACTTGCGAACACATGTTTAGTGTGATTTAAGAAGATTTAACAAGATTGCCTTCCAGAAAAGTAACTCTAGATGGCAGGTGGACAAGGAAGTCCAATACTTTTTATCTACGTGTATCCCGCCCTTTTAAGTTGTGTGTCGTTTTTATTTTTAAACATATTCACGCTACTAGCGCCAACACAATCAGGACATAATCTGTTCCATTCATTTACAGTACTTTGTGAAAATGAGAACTTTCTTATATCTAATCTATACCGCTCCTTTGCTAATGTAACTTCATGTCCTCTGGTCCTTCTATCTTTCTTAACTGAGAAAGAAATATTTATATCCTTATTTCCATAACCATTCAATATTTTAAACACTTCTATCTGATCTCCTCTCAATCTCCTGGTCTCTATTTTTGTTAAACCACATTTGTTTAGGCGTATTTCGTAACTAAGATCCCTCAGTTTTTGTATCGTTTTAGTTGCTTTCCTCTGTACTCTTTTAGCATATCTATGTCCTTCCTGCGATATAGCCTCCACGCTTGAATACAGTATTCTAAATGAGGCTTCACTATTGTTTTGTATTATTAGCGCTTTTTCCCTTTATGTTAGGAAAATAGCTCACAATTCCCCATCAACCACCAGAAACAATGAACAAGGAAGCAGTCGTGTTCGAAACCCAAGAAATCGAGGGACACGTCGAGAGCGCGACAACAGATCAGATGTGCGCGGTCGTCGCTAGGTGTCCATGGGATGTCGGAATGTTAACGGGTGGAAGCTAAACAAAAACACCGACAACTACCAAGTGAGGGCAGAATGTGTTAAACGCCTCAACACGGATGTAATAGCCGTGGTGGAAACACATCTTACAGATGTAAATACGCTGGAAATGAATGGATATAAATTGTGGGGGCATAATCGCACAAACCTGTCGGGCCAAGTCAGGGTCAGGCGGAGTAGGCATTTTTTGTGAAAGATGCTCTGCTGCATGATTTTAATGTAAATATTCTAGACACATCTGTGGAAGGAATAATGTGGATAACTTTCACAAGCAAGAGCTCGGATACTAGTTTTAGGATGTGTGTGTGTTACCTTCCTCCTGACGGGTCAAAACCTATTACAACGAACTATTATCACATAAGTAGTAAAGGAGGTTAAGTAGCGGGGACCGCGCCGCGGTGCAAGTGCAAAAGTACCCGGATGTAGGTAAAGGTCAAAGGTCAAGGTCAAGTACCCGGATGTAGGGCACGGTCAAGTACCCGGATGTAGGTCAAGGTCGAGTACCCGGATGTAGGTCAAGGTCACGTGGCGCCCCCTACCGGATTTTTTTCGGAACTAGAATAGCACGCCACCTAGCGGATTTTTTTAGGAACTAAAATATTTCCCTTCAAAAATATAATCGCGCCCCCTGGCGGATAGTTGGTGAACTAATTATTTCCCGCCAAAACCAAAATAGCTCCCCCTGGCGGATAGTTGGTGAACTAATTATTTCCCGCCAAAACTATGGAAGCGCCCCCTGACGGATAGTTGGTGAATTAAAATAGCTGCCACCTAGCGGAATTTTTCGCGACTAAATTAGTTCCCGCCAAAACTATAAAAGCGCCGCTGGCGGATAGTTGGTGAATTAAAATAGCTCACCCTGGCGGATAGTTGGTTAACTATAACAGCGCACCTAGCGGATAGATAATGAACTAAATCAGCGCCGCCTAGCGGAATTTTTTGGAACTAAAATAGGTTGACCTGCGGCGCCCCCTGTCGGTATTTTTCGGGACTAATTATGCAAGTGGTGCCATCTTGTGGACAAGTTGTGAAGTAAATGTAGGAGTACTGCAAATATTCGTGTCTCTTGCACGCTTGCGTGCAATAGAGCCCCCTGACGGATACATCACGAACTACAAACATCATCCCCTAGTGGACAAAAGTTCGTTCGGCACGACCACGTGACCTTTATGTTCTGTCGAACTGTTATAAAAGACCTGCGTCTGTTTGTTGTGGTCATTATATCTTACATTTTGGAAGATGAACAACATGACTAGTGATAACGTCCGACAAGGGATTTTGCTACCGAAGGCGCAGCCTTCTCCGGCTACGGGACCACTCGACCTCTCGACCCCAACAATCAACCCGGACCAACAACCAACGACCAGTTCAACGACCAGTCCGACGACCAGTTTGACGACCAGTTCGCCGATCAAACCAATTTCGTCTCTGTCATCAGCTCCGGCAATCAACCCAACCATCAACCTGACATCGCCACCTCCGACGAAGCGTCAGAAGCTGTTGTCTCGTTATACTTGCTGTATGTGTGGCAGTACCTTCAAGTATAAAGCGAATCGGTCCGCTCATGTGAAGCAGGGCTGCTGTCAAAGGAAGCAAGATAAACAGCGGCGACGTAAAGAACAACTTGAAGAACAGCTTGAAGAACAACTTGAAGAGATAACAGTAAGCTTCAATTTTTCATAGTGTTCAAATGGTATTCATGCTATTTTGTTAGAACATTGTCAAAAGAACATAATATTATATTTTTTCTTATACATACCAGTTGACCATTCATTATTAAGCTCATTCCTTCACTGTTTCAGCGTATCATCAACCTGACATCGTCACCTCCGACGAAGCGTCAGAAGCTGTTGCCTCGTTATACTTGCTGTATGTGTGGCAGTACCTTCAAGTATAAAGGGAATCGGTCCGCTCATGTGAATCAGGGCTGCTGTCAAAGGAAGCAAGATAAACAGCGGCGACGTAAAGAACAACTTGAAGAGATAATAGTAAGTTTCAATTGATCATAGTGTTCAAATGTTATTCATGTCATTTTGTTAGAACATTTTTCAAAAGACCATAATATTATATTTTTTCTTATACATATCAGTTGACCATTCATTACTAAGCTCATCTCGTTACTGTTTCAGCGACAAGAAAAGGAGGGCATCGCTACTGCTGACAGTGTTCCAACTACCTCTGCGTCACGAAAACGTCGACGGTCACTGTCATCTTCAGCATCACCATCTGTCAACCGACCACCATCACAGTTGTACCACGATAGTACTATGCCTAACGTCATCCTCGAATCACACATCACGTCCATGAACTCAGACCAATTAGATGGTGAAAGACTGTTTGAGTGTTTTGTTAGACGCAGGTGTGAAGCTATCCGATGTGACAGTCGAACAGTTGTGTAATATCAATACTTGGTTGCAAGAATCCGTTTCGAAACAGTGGCGAAACACTATGAAACATATGGTTCTTGCAGTTATGGAGCGTGACATGTAAATACGTTTGTGTTGTTCACGAATAAACTGTGCAAACCTCATCTTGTGTCTTTTTCATAGTGTAATGCAAAGCATATGTTGGGAACCTTACTAATAGTCTTACACTTCACAAGTATGTCTGTGTAGTTCAGTAGAGATGATAGCCACTTATGTCTGTGTAGTTCAGTAGAGATGATAGCCACTTATGTCTATGTAGTTCAGTACAGATATGTTAACCACTCATGTCTGTGTAGTTCAGTACAGAGATGTTAATGCACTCAGACCAACTAGTGGTGCAAACGAAACACTATGCTTTGACCAACACACGGCACGAATCGGACTCAGACCAACTAGTTGCGTAAACGAAACAGAAACTTAACCGATTACGCTGCACAAATTGAACTCAGACCAACTAGTGGTGCAAACGAAACACTATGCTTTGACCAACACACGACACAAATCGAACTCAGATCAACTAGTTGCGTAAACGAAACAGAAACTTAACCGATTACGCTGCACAAATTGAACTCAGACCAACTAGTGGTGCAAACGAAACACTATGCTTTGACCAACACACGACACAAATCGAACTCAGATCAACTAGTTGCGTAAACGAAACAGAAACTTAACCGATTACACTGCACGAATTGAACTCAGACCAACTAGTTGGACAAACGAAACACTATTCTTTGACCAACACGCTGAACGAATCGAACACCGAACTCAGACCAACTAGTTGTGGAAACGAAACACTATGCTTTGACCAACACGTGTCACGAATTGGACTTAGATCAACTAGTTGTACAAACGAAACACTATGCTTTGACCAACACGTGTCACGAATTGGACTTAGATCAACTAGTTGGACAAACGAAACACTATGCTTTGACCAACACGTGTCACGAATTGAACTCAGACCAACTAGTTGCACTAACGAAACACTATGCTTTGACCAACACGTGTCACGAAAACGAAACACTATGCTTTGACCAACACGTGTCACGAATTGAACTTAGATCAACTAGGCACATCACACGAGACTATGACCGAGATATGTCACGAGACTTCGGATGCACGTCACACGAGAGTACCGACGAGACAAGAGACGAGACTATGACCGATATATGTCACGAGACTACGGATGATACATCACACGAGACTACGGATGACACATCACACGAGATTACGGACGAGATATCACACGAGAATACCGTCGAGACAAGAGACGAGACTATGACCGAGATATGTCACGAGATTACGGATGACACATCACACGAGACTACGGATGACACATCACACGAGAGTACCGACGAGACAAGAGACGAGACTATGACCGAGATATGTCACGAGACTACGGATGACACGAGACTACGGATGACACATCACACGAGAGTACCGACGAGACAAGTCCGAGATATACCGAGACTATGTCACGAGACTACGGATGACACATCACACGAGACTACGGATGACACGTCACACGAGAGTACCGACGAGACAAGAGACGAAACTATGACCGAGATATGTCACGAGACTACGGATGCCACATCACACGAGACTTCGTATGACACGTCACACGAGAGTACCGACGAGACAAGAGACGAGACTATGACCGAGATACGTCACGAGACTACGGATGGCACGTCACACAAGAGTACCGACGAGAAAAGAGACGAGACTATGACCGAGATATGTCACGAGACTACGGATGACACATCACACGAGAGTACCGACGAGACACGAGTTGTACAAACGAAACACTATGCTTTGACCAACACGTGTCACGAATTGAACTTAGATCAACTAGTTGGACAAACGAAACACTAATCTTAACGTGTTATCGCATCAAATCCTTCTTTTTTCAGGAAAATAGACGTGTTATCGCGTCAATTCCTTCCTTTTTCAGGAAAATAGACGTGTTATTGCATCAATTCCTTCCTTTTTCAGGAAAATAGCATCAATTCCTTCCTTTTTCAGGAAAATAGACGTGTTATTGCATCAATTCCTTCCTTTTTCAGGAAAATAGCATCAATTCCTTCCTTTTTCAGGAAAATAGACGTGTTATTGCATCAATTCCTTCCTTTTTCAGGAAAATAGACGTGTTATTGCATCAATTCCTTCCTTTTTCAGGAAAATAGACGTGTTATCGCGTCAATTCCTTCCTTTTTCAGGAAAATAGACGTGTTATCGCGTCAATTCCTTCCTTTTTCAGGAAAATAGACGTGTTATCGCGTGAGATTTGCTTCAGAGACTACGGATGACACATCACACGAGAGTACGATGAGACAAGAGGCGAGACTATGACCGAGATATGTCACGAGACTACGGATGACACGTCATACGAGAGTATCGACGAAAAAAAGTTGGGGTTAACCTCGCGAAAATTTTATGTTTTTGTCCCAGAGGGACAAAAACAGAAAATTTTCAGAAAATTTATACAACAACCACTTTAGTGGTTGTTGTTAAAATTTTCGCGAGGTTAACCCCAACTTTTTTTCTCTAGCTAACCTAATTATATATTTTTAATCGCTAGATGGCGCCACCATGTGACGTAGTACTCCGATTATCCGCTAGGGGCGCTACACCGGAAGTGACGTCGTACCGGAAGTTACTTGACTGTCATGGCAGCCTCTACTAGGGATGACACGTCGGAAGTGACGTCGCACCGGAAGTTACTTGACTGTCATGGCGGTCTCTACGCTTCCGGTATTCCCGGAAGTGTGTCAACGAATAGAGATCTATCATGGCCGGTAGTTGGTGTTATTCTGAGGAGTAGTTACATTGCTATCCGTTGGGGCCATCAGATGTCGCCTGTCTCATGAACGTGCACAGTTTTTGTGTTAAGGGAAGTCACGTGATGTACGTTCGGTCTGATTGATTATGCAAATGAGATCACGCCGAAAACTAGTGTATATACCGTGCTTCCGACGATTCTGGTCTTTCCTTTTTCGACTCTCGAGAAGGTCGTATCGTATCTGGTCGCTCGCACTATTTGAAAATATGGAATTGTTACGTTGAAAAGACGGCTGCTTCATATACATATGTTTTCCATTAAAAGAGGCGATACCTCATACGAGTCCTATGGTCGCCTCGTTGGACGTGAATCCGAACAGATGATCGTCTCTTGACATGAAGGTATGTGATGTTTGGCACCTCATTGAATGAAGTCCTGTCAGGTGGTTGTCTTTACATGTTATTGACATAGTCGTTTTCGATCATAGCAGTTTTCAAATTCGCTTGCTATGGCCGTATGTGACGTAGTACTCCGATTATCCACTAGGGGTCTCTACGCCGGAAGTGACGTGGTACCGGAAGTCACTTGCCTGTCATGGCGGCCTCTACTAGGGACGCCACGTCGGAAGTAACGTAGTACCGGAAGTTATTTGAATGTCATGGCGACCTGACATGGCGGCCTCTACGCTTCCGCTATTCCCAACGAATATGTGTGTCAACGAATAGAGAACTATCATGATCGATAGATGGTTATACTCTGACTAATTACATTGGTGTCCGTTGAGTGGCGTCGGAAACCATGATGGTCACCTCTTTGAATGTCTCGTGGCGTATCTCTTGTCTCGTCCGTACTCTCGTGTGATGTGACATCCGTAGTCTCGTGTGATGTTTCATCCGTAGTCTCGTAGCATATCTCTTGTCTCGTCCGTACTCTCGTGTGATGTATCATCCGTAGTCTCGGTCATAGTCTCGTGACATATCTCGGCCATAGTCTCGTGACGTATCTCGACCATAGTCTCGTGACATATCTCGGACATAGTCTCGTCTCTTCGGTACTCTCGTGTGATGTGTCATCCGTAGTCTCGTGTGATGTGTCATCCGTAGTCTCGTGATATATCTCGGACATTGTCTCGTCGATACTCTCGTATGACGTGTCATCCGTAGTCTCGTGACATATCTCGGTCATAGTCTCGCCTCTTGTCTCATCGTACTCTCGTGTGAAGTGTCATCCGTAGTCTCTGAAGCAAATCTCACGCGATAACACGTCTATTTTCCTGAAAAAGGAAGGAATTGACGCGATAACACGTCTATTTTCCTGAAAAAGGAAGGAATTGATGCAATAACACGTCTATTTTCCTGAAAAAGGAAGGAATTGATGCAATAACACGTCTATTTTCCTGAAAAAGGAAGGAATTGATGCAATAACACGTCTATTTTCCTGAAAAAGGAAGGAATTGATGCAATAACACGTCTATTTTCCTGAAAAAGGAAGGAATTGATGCAATAACACGTCTATTTTCCTGAAAAAGGAAGGAATTGATGCAATAACACGTCTATTTTCCTGAAAAAGGAAGGAATTGATGCAATAACACGTCTATTTTCCTGAAAAAGGAAGGAATTGATGCAATAACATGTCTATTTTCCTGAAAAAGGAAGGAATTGATGCAATAACACGTCTATTTTCCTGAAAAAGGAAGGAATTGACGCGATAACACGTCTATTTTCCTGAAAAAAGAAGGATTTGATGCGATAACACGTTAAGATTAGTGTTTCATTTGTCCAACTAGTTGATCTAAGTTCAATTCATGACACGTGTTGGTCAAAGCATAGTGTTTCGTTTGTACAACTCGTGTCTCGTCGGTACTCTCGTGTGATGTGTCATCCGTAGTCTCGTGACATATCTCGGTCATAGTCTCGTCTCTTTTCTCGTCGGTACTCTTGTGTGACGTGCCATCCGTAGTCTCGTGACGTATCTCGGTCATAGTCTCGTCTCTTGTCTCGTCGGTACTCTCGTGTGACGTGTCATACGAAGTCTCGTGTGATGTGGCATCCGTAGTCTCGTGACATATCTCGGTCATAGTTTCGTCTCTTGTCTCGTCGGTACTCTCGTGTGACGTGTCATCCGTAGTCTCGTGTGATGTGTCATCCGTAGTCTCGTGACATATCTCGGTCATAGTCTCGTCTCTTGTCTCGTCGGTACTCTCGTGTGATGTGTCATCCGTAGTCTCGTGTCATCCGTAGTCTCGTGACATATCTCGGTCATAGTCTCGTCTCTTGTCTCGTCGGTACTCTCGTGTGATGTGTCATCCGTAGTCTCGTGTGATGTGTCATCCGTAATCTCGTGACATATCTCGGTCATAGTCTCGTCTCTTGTCTCGACGGTATTCTCGTGTGATATCTCGTCCGTAATCTCGTGTGATGTGTCATCCGTAGTCTCGTGTGATGTGTCATCCGTAGTCTCGTGACATATATCGGTCATAGTCTCGTCTCTTGTCTCGTCGGTACTCTCGTGTGACGTGCATCCGAAGTCTCGTGACATATCTCGGTCATAGTCTCGTGTGATGTGCCTAGTTGATCTAAGTTCAATTCGTGACACGTGTTGGTCAAAGCATAGTGTTTCGTTTTCGTGACACGTGTTGGTCAAAGCATAGTGTTTCGTTAGTGCAACTAGTTGGTCTGAGTTCAATTCGTGACACGTGTTGGTCAAAGCATAGTGTTTCGTTTGTCCAACTAGTTGATCTAAGTCCAATTCGTGACACGTGTTGGTCAAAGCATAGTGTTTCGTTTGCACAACTTGTTGGTCTGAGTTCGATGTTCGATTCGTTCAGCGTGTTGGTCAAAGAATAGTGTTTCGTTTGTCCAACTAGTTGGTCTGAGTTCAATTCGTGCAGTGTAATCGGTTAAGTTTCTGTTTCGTTTACGCA
Organism: Paraescarpia echinospica; assembly: GCA_020002185.1. Classification (NCBI taxonomy): domain Eukaryota; kingdom Metazoa; phylum Annelida; class Polychaeta; order Sabellida; family Siboglinidae; genus Paraescarpia; species Paraescarpia echinospica. The sequence continues at coordinate 2,558,129 of CM034539.1, forward strand.
ACTAGTTGATCTGAGTTCGATTTGTGTCGTGTGTTGGTCAAAGCATAGTGTTTCGTTTGCACCACTAGTTGGTCTGAGTTCAATTTGTGCAGCGTAATCGGTTAAGTTTCTGTTTCGTTTACGCAACTAGTTGATCTGAGTTCGATTTGTGTCGTGTGTTGGTCAAAGCATAGTGTTTCGTTTGCACCACTAGTTGGTCTGAGTTCAATTTGTGCAGCGTAATCGGTTAAGTTTCTGTTTCGTTTACGCAACTAGTTGGTCTGAGTCCGATTCGTGCCGTGTGTTGGTCAAAGCATAGTGTTTCGTTTGCACCACTAGTTGGTCTGAGTACATTAACATCTCTGTACTGAACTACACAGACATGAGTGGTTAACATATCTGTACTGAACTACACAGAAATAAGTGGCTATCATCTCTACTGAACTACACTGATATACTTGTGAAGTGTAAGACTATTAGTAAGGTTCCCAACATATGCTTTGCATTACACTATGAAAAAGACACAAGATGAGGTTTGCACAGTTTATTCGTGAACAACACAAACGTATTTACATGTCACGCTCCATAACTGCAAGAACCATATGTTTCATAGTGTTTCGCCACTGTTTCGAAACGGATTCTTGCAACCAAGTATTGATATTACACAACTGTTCGTCTGTCACGTCGGATAGTTTCACACCTGCGTCTAACAAAAACACTCAAACAGTCTTTCACCATCTAATTGGTCTGAGTTCATGGACGTGATGTGTGTTTCGAGGATGACGTTAGGCATAGTACTATCGTGGTACAACTGTGATGGTGGTCGGTTGACAGATGGTGATGCTGAAGATGACAGTGACCGTCGACGTTTTCGTGACGCAGAGGTAGTTGGAACACTGTCAGCAGTAGCGATGCCCTCCTTTTCTTGTCGCTGAAACAGTAACGAGATGAGCTTAGTAATGAATGGTCAACTGATATGTATAAGACAAAATATAATATTATGGTCTTTTGAAAAATGTTCTAACAAAATGACATGAATAACATTTGAACACTATGATAAATTGAAACTTACTATTATCTCTTCAAGTTGTTCTTTACGTCGCCGCTGTTTATCTTGCTTCCTTTGACAGCAGCCCTGATTCACATGAGCGGACCGATTCCCTTTATACTTGAAGGTACTGCCATACATACAGCAAGTATAACGAGGCAACAGCTTCTGACGCTTCGTCGGAGGTGACGATGTCAGGTTGATGATACGCTGAAACAGTGAAGGAATGAGCTTAATAATGAATGGTCAACTGGTATGTATAAGAAAAAATATAATATTATGTTCTTTTGACAATGTTCTAACAAAATAGCATGAATACCATTTGAACACTATGAAAAATTGAAGCTTACTGTTATCTCTTCAAGTTGTTCTTCAAGCTGTTCTTCAAGTTGTTCTTTACGTCGCCGCTGTTTATCTTGCTTCCTTTGACAGCAGCCCTGCTTCACATGAGCGGACCGATTCGCTTTATACTTGAAGGTACTGCCACACATACAGCAAGTATAACGAGACAACAGCTTCTGACGCTTCGTCGGAGGTGACGATGTCAGGTTGATGGTTGGGTTGATTGCCGGAGCTGATGACAGAGACGAAATTGGTTTGATCGGCGAACTGGTCGTCAAACTGGTCGTCGGACTGGTCGTTGAACTGGTCGTTGGTTGTTGGTCCGGGTTGATTGTTGGGGTCGAGAGGTCGAGTGGTCCCGTAGCCGGAGAAGGCTGCGCCTTCGGTAGCAAAATCCCTTGTCGGACGTTATCACTAGTCATGTTGTTCATCTTCCAAAATGTAAGATATAATGACCACAACAAACAGACGCAGGTCTTTTATAACAGTTCGACAGAACATAAAGGTCACGTGGTCGTGCCGAACGAACTTTTGTCCACTAGGGGATGATGTTTGTAGTTCGTGATGTATCCGTCAGGGGGCTCTATTGCACGCAAGCGTGCAAGAGACACGAATATTTGCAGTACTCCTACATTTACTTCACAACTTGTCCACAAGATGGCACCACTTGCATAATTAGTCCCGAAAAATACCGACAGGGGGCGCCGCGGGTCAACCTATTTTAGTTCCAAAAAATTCCGCTAGGCGGCGCTGATTTAGTTCATTATCTATCCGCTAGGTGCGCTGTTATAGTTAACCAACTATCCGCCAGGGTGAGCTATTTTAATTCACCAACTATCCGCCAGCGGCGCTTTTATAGTTTTGGCGGGAAATAATTTAGTCGCGAAAAATTCCGCTAGGTGGCAGCTATTTTAATTCACCAACTATCCGTCAGGGGGCGCTTCCATAGTTTTGGCGGGAAATAATTAGTTCACCAACTATCCGCCAGGGGGAGCAATTTTGGTTTTGGCGGGAAATAATTAGTTCACCAACTATCCGCCAGGGGGGCGCGATTATATTTTTGGCGGGAAATAATTAGTTCACCAACTAACCGCCAGGGGTGCGATTATATTTTTGGCGGGAAATATTTTAGTTCCGAAAAAATCCGCTAGGTGGCGTGCTATTCTAGTTCAGAAAAAATCCGGTAGGGGGCGCCACGTGACATTGACCTACATCCGGGTACTTGACCTTGACCTTTGACCTTTACCTACATCCGGGTACTTTTGCACTTGCACCGCGGCGCGGTCCCCGCTACTTAACCTCCTTTACTACTCACATATATACCGATACCAGAAACTTGGAATATTCTTCAGATGTGGCGATTCCAATGGCCGTTGTGACAGTGAGCCTGATTACATTGGTTCTAGTTCTAGTTGTTTCCAGCACTCGGCAACGTTCTATTAACTGACTAGTCTGTATATATTGTGGTTATATGTTATGAGGTCTCATTCAACTAGTCAGCCTTTTTCAGAATATTATCGCCAAGCCGACCTTTCTATATGCTGGCACTGAGGGTGGTCACTGTCAGGGTGCTTGTCGTCCTCAGTGGTTCTTTTACGTCCCAAATTGAAACGGGACCGACATTAACGTGATCTCCGAGTCACGAGGGATACACAATCCCCAATGTTGAGAGCCAGGTTTTTACACCAAATATTCCATACCTGCCGGGTCCGGGTATTGAACTCGGGACGCCGGCATGTCAGGCGGATGTGCTTATCACTACACTATCGCGCGCCCCCTACACTATCGCGCGCCCCTTGAAGGTGTGGATGACATTCCTGAGAGAAAAGTTATTTATTTTAAAGTGAATTCATGTGGACAATACCTCATCGACCGTTTAATATAATTAAACTGTTGCATGCTGAACGGTCGCGGTTCGTCGATAAACGACTTCACATCTGTTTCAACCAAAGGTTTGGCTGTCGTTGATTATGGCCTTATACCGCATGAGCGTTTAGCGTCGTTTACCGACTTTAAAATAACTTCGGCACGAAATATATTTAATGACACACGAGACCATCCCAGACCACTCGATATTGACATGGGTTTTATTCCTGGATTGCATGGAATACTACGATAATACAGATCCGAACCCCAAAATCCCATGTACAACGGGATATAAATTAGAAGGCATTGACCAGTAATTTATCGATGACGACACAACATAAGAACACTGTGTTACTCTCATGCAGTTCATTCAAATATCTAATTTAACACAACAACATCTGAACAATGTATATGATAGTTTCTGCGAACATGTTAAAACGGTGATGGAAGAAAAACTTCAAAAAGTGATTCATGTAAACCACTCAGTGCACGGTAATAAGTGCAGGCGGATCAAGAAACAATGGTGGATAAAGGAACTCACTCAACTACGGAATAACCTCACAACAAGTGAACAATTGTGAATTAAGGGCGATTAACAAAATAAACCGCACCTGAAAGCGGAAATGAAGGTAGCCCAGAAACTGTTTGATAGGCACGTGCAAGCTGCCAAACGCAAAGTATGATGTCAACAACAAGAAAAACTACTTGATCTGCCGTCATATGATCCAAATGCTTTCTGGAAGCATATTGAAAAATTAGGGATAAAACAAGAACGCATCCATGATATACAAATTAAAGTGATGCTAGAGGACGGCTCCACATCCATTGATCAAAGAGTGATATTACGTAAATGGAGAACTGACTTTCACACTTTGCTGAACCCGGTCAATTACAAACAAACAATTGACTCTCAACCGCCAGTAGAGACCCACTCACTGGGTCACAATGACCACCTTGATGAGCCTATCTCTAAGGAGGACATTCGCCTGGCCTTAAACAAGGCCAAGAAACACAAAGCGTTGGGTGATGATAACATCCCAGTCGAAACGCTAGTCAATGAAAATGTCATAGACTTCCTTTACGAACTATTTAATCAATGTTTTAACAACAGCATGGTTCCTGAAGCATGGCGTCGGGGCATTGCAACCCCGATACCCAAGTGTTGTACATCTGACCCACGAGTGCCATTGAACTATACGGGAATTACGTTTAGTTCCCATAAAATATGCTGCTTTATTTTAAATGATCGTCTTATATCGTGGGTAGAGGGCAACAACCTTTTGTGTGATGAACAAAATGGGTTTAGACCAGGTCGCAGTTGTCTCGACCACCTATCTACCATTACAAACATAATCAATACTAAAAAGAAATGCCGACAGCAAACGTTTGCATGTTTCGTAGATTTTAGTAACGTTTATGACCGTATCAATAGAAGTTTCCTCTGGAACAAAATTAGGAACTTCAACATACAAGGGAAAATGCTTGAGGCTTTGAAATCATTATATGTTGATCACAAATGTTGTGTTAGGGTCAACAACTTAAAGTCTGACTGGTTCAATGTTGAATGCGGGCTTAAGCAGGGATGTGTTATATTACCTATCATGTTCAATGTGTTTATAAACGATTGACCAGCTGAATTGAAAGGCACGGGTAAAGATGTTAAGATCGGAGACGAAATTGTTACAATGTTAGCATACACAGATGACATTGTGGTGCTGACCGAATCAGCAGAAGAACTGCAGACATTGCTAAATGTTATCTGGAAATGGTGCTATGACTGGGGCATGTCTACTAACAAAGACAAAACTCAAATTGTACATTTTTGTAATCCATCGATATCTGAGACTACTTGCGATTTTCTACTAGGTGACCAAAATCGTATCGTAAATAAGTATAAATATTTAGGTTTGATTTTAACTGAATATCTTGATTATAAGGTGATGGTAAAATCAGTAGCTACTACGGCGAACAGAGCTCTGGGTTTGTTAATGACTAAGACAAAGTGTAATGGAGGAATGCCTTTTAACTGTTTTACAAAACTATACGATGGTATGGTGCTCTCCATTATTATCTATGGTTCTGCTGTGTGGGGTACAAAGGAATATTCGGTCATAAATAGCATACATAATAGGGCCTGTCTATTTTTCCTAGGTGTGGGTAAATATACCCCATCAGCAGCAGTACAGGGTGAAATGGGGTGGAAAACCCCGACTCACCAACAATGGCTATCTGTTACTAGGCTCTGGTGTCGTTTGATCAATATGGATGTATCTAGAGTGACAAAACGTGTGTTTCTATGGATGATGGAAATGGCCGTATGTGGGAAACAAAATTGGGGCTATGAAGTATAACATCGTTATAATGACTTAAATATGCATAATCTTACTAATATAAGAGACCATGTTAATGCAAAGGCTATAATAGAACACACAGATGTTTGCTGTTCCTGTAACACATACATATGTTTGCCTGTCTGTATTACAGGAACAGCAATGGCTTCATATTATAAATAGAGAAGTGGGTAGAAATGGTAGTAGAAATAAACTAAGAACTTGTAAACAGTTCCCAATTTTTTTTTTAACTAAGCATTATGTTAAGAAAATTATGCCTAGAAGTAATTGATCAGCACTTGCAAAATTTCGATGTGACGTGGCACCAATCAGAATTGAAACTGGACGTTTTGAACGAAATTACCCCCCCCCCTGAAGCTAGGACGTGTTATAATTGCACGAATCAAATAGAAAATGAGTTTCACGTTTTAATGAAATGCCCTTTATATTTTAACGAACGAAAATAACTAATAGGCTATGCAACAATTAATGATCCAGCTTTTTCCAGTATGACTGATCAAGATAAATTTGTATGTTTATTGAGTAATGACAATATAATAAGTAAAACTGCCAGCATCCTCCAAAAAAATTATGCACACACGATTACACAATACAACAAAATAACGGCACATGTTTATTAAATTAATATTGTTTTTGTTTGTACATTTGTGTTTTTACAAGTCTCTCATAACTCTTTTTGAGTGGTCTTTGTATACAGTGCTAACTTTGAATGTAATATATTTATTTGTATTGTATTTTAATGCATGTATACGTGGAGTGATACTCTAATAAAATACTACTATTACTACTATTACTACTACTACTACTACTACTTCTACTACTACTACTACTACCACTACTACTACTACTACTACTACTACTACTATTACTACTATTACTACTACTACTACTACTACTTCTACTACTACTGCTACTACTACTACTACTACTACTACTACTACTACTACTACTTCTACTACTACTACTACTACTACTACTACTACTACTACTACTACTACTACTACTACTACTACTACTACTACTACTACTACTACTACTTCTACTACTACTATTACTACCACGTTATATTTCGCCTAATTAATCCAATAATTAGATTTCCCTGTGAAGCAGCATTGTGTGCTCACAGTAATAATGTTATCTACGTGGTTATCTGGATATGGAGTTTATAAGAATGGGGATTTGCTAGTTACTGGGGAGGCAACGGCGCTAGGTCGGTATAACCGAGTCAGCTAATTGTCAGCGATAGAACTACCGGAGCGTAGCCACTACTGCAACGATGCCTGTCGACCTCGAACTCCGGGTCAACTTGTAGAGCAGGAGCGTTGGTGTAAGCAGGCTTCCAAATGGGAGTAGTTGATTGATTAAGTTCTCACCAATGGACAACTGTACGTAAGTTACCTCTTGTGAAGGACAGGAGCGTCTCTACAACTATATTAAATTAAACAGGGCTTGATTTATAGGTAGTACAAGACCGCGGCGTGTTTGACGGCTGTAGGTATGCATGTGGACGAAGGTGTTATTACTCTCAGTGGTGGGGGTCACTCACCGAGGGAAGTTTTAATTGTATTTATCCAAAGTGTACCTGTAGTATTGTCAATCCATTCGAAAATCTATCTGGTTCAAATTGTGTTCCAATATAGTGATTTAATTAAAGTGTCTTAATTAAATAATGTTGTCTGCGTGACGAAGGGCACACGCGTTGATTGCCTGCTTTCCGTTAGTCACCTGTGACTTCGACCCGTCCCCTGGGTTCACACGAGTCTCTTCAACAATTCATGTTTAATAATTAATTTTCGCGATCATGGTACCACTGCAGTAATGCATTCAGTAACATAAGTAGGCGATTTACCTGGTGTGAGGATTACAAACATTTAGCAAATAATCTGATCGTTGTCAGTTACCATAATTATTATATAATTAATACACCAAGTGGCCATGGTAACTACACACTGCTTCAACTGGTGACGGCAGAACTGGATATTCTATAGACATATGTAATGTTTCTTTAAGGCATGCAGAAAAATAAATAATAAACATTATAATAAATAGTAATAATAATAAAGAAATAGGAGAGTTTTGTTCGAAAATTATGAACAGTGTAGTTTAAACTATAAAATTACACGTGGACCAGAAAGTGTGGACGACTCATATTCGGGTGTACCCCCCCCCGCTATAAGATTCGACGACTCCACAAAGCCAAATTCAGGTGTGTGTGGTGGGGGGGGGTGAGCGTGGGTGTGTGTGTGTGTGTATGTGTGTGTGTTTGTGTGTGTGTGTGTGTGTGTGTGTGTGTGTGTGTGTGTGTGTGTGTGTGTGTGTGTGTGTGTGTGTGTGTGTGTGTGTGTGTGTGTGTGTGTATGTTTACGCGTAGAATGTGATTAGGATGACGTGGTACGGTTGATTACAATCACAGGATATAGAAGCTTAAACTAGAACAAGAGAGTATATGATGTTAATACCATAACAGTTTAATCAATAATGTCAAGATTATTGTCAATTTCTGAAAAAAATGCTGCATTTTACAAAATGTTTCATAAAACATAAACAGCTACGTATTTCTTGTAATTCTTGTATGGCCTTCTTGAAGAACAGTGTGGCGTTGACTATCTTTATCTTGTAGTCGGGATTGGCTCCGCCGGCCATGAGCGCGAACGTATCCCTGCTGCACACCAGACGTATATTGACTCTACGCCGTTGATGCGGAATTGATACTGGAGGAACAGGTCCACGTGGACACGACCCATCATGTCGACCATGCGATTCCCAGCGATCTTTTTAGTCTGGTGACGAACTCTGCGTTGGCTGCATCGCCGGTTGTCTATTTCAACGGATTCCATGCGATTGCCCGTGTCCTTGTTCCACATCTGACTCGTCAGTTGCGTCTCCTTGGCATCGACCCCATAACTCAGCGGCGTCTCTATGTCGAGGGAGTCACGAGAGTTCCGTTCAGGTAGATGTCGACCTGACTGAACAGCGAATGGAGCCAGCTATTCATGGGACCGACGAGATCGGCGGCGTCGTCATCGGCTCCTTCGGCACGGGTCACCTTCACTTGAACGTGTAGCATCGTGCTGACGAGATCCAGGTAATCGTCATCGACGAATTCTATCGATCCGCCCGAGTCGAGCGAAAACATGGTTTGATATCGTACCGTGTGACTATCGATGATGCTGGTCTGAGTCGGAGACACTGTGAAGAGATCGAGTTCGCTCTTGACTCCCTCACATGATTGTTTATGCACGAAAGCCATCGTCGAATATGTCGGGCTCACGTTTCCTCGACGACGTGCGTGTCTTCGTCCGTCTCCCGGCTGTACTGACTCGTTTCATGGCGGGTGCGCGTCTTATACGCTTACGCGGTTGCACGCCAGGGGTCAAGACGTCGCTCACCATGTCCCTACCGGCAGCGGTGACACGATGTTTGGCGGCCGGGATCTGGCGGGAGAGCCGGCAACGTATCGTTGTGAAAGCCTAGAATGCTGGTGAGCATATCCCCTGCGAAGACGGTATTCGGTAGCACTACGCCGTTATCTTATGTGTTATGGTACTGTACCTCAATGTTGCCCTTCCCTCTCCTGCCACGCGACATAGGGCGGCTTTGATCGTGCGGACTAGTGTCCAAGGATCCATATGTGTCCAGTCTCGATCCTGTTTCTCTTCGTGACCATGGACCACACGTTCGTCGTCTCGTCGATTGGGAGCGGTACAGCGAACCACGCGTCATTTTCTATCACGTTGTACCAATTGTGCGGGTACTGTATCTCCACCAGTCCGCAATCCCACCGACCCTACAAGGTGAGACGTTGTAACAGCGTTGTGATGTAGTGAGTCAGCGTGTTGTCGGAGTGCGTATGCATGGAAGCAGTGCTAAGCAACGTCAAATAGAATTCACTCGTCGTCATGCTGCTGTTGCTGTCTCATCGTTGGCTGGGTAGCAGGTAACCCAACGAACTGCTCAACAGGGCCGTCCACAGAGTCGGATTCCCGTGACCGATCGATAGGTTGTAGATGCAGACCAATATGACCATGTACAGGACGACGACCTGAAACACGATCTCCTCTTTGGGACACGCGGTGCCGACGATGTGCCACGGAGTCCTGTCTTTCAGTGGCGGAGAGTCGACTTCGTCGTCTTCGTCGGTAACGGAGACCACCTGCGTTGTCGTCTCGTCCGTTATGGGCATTCGAGTGAACGCGTGGCGGACACGTGGCTAATATGTATAGTCGACGAGGGCCTTGGCATCGATACAGCTGTTGAATTTCAAAGGGTATCCGAACCATTTCACCAACACCTCCCTTCGCCTACCCACCTTGCGTCGCTCCACTATCGATTCAACGCGGTTCAGTTTATCAACCGGAACCGTCACCTTCCGCAACTCCGGTTCGTAGAAGGTTCCGTCCAGAGTCTCACTGAGATCGTCCGTCAAGCGGTAAATGAGACGAGCGGATCGGACGGATGCACCTCGCGTATCATGAATATGTCCTCGGTCCAATTCGCTATGTAGCCTTTATCGAAACGTCTCTTGACGCAAGTGATCCGGCATGTGGTACTTGGGCACACCCTTGCCGTGCCGACTGCTGTGCAAGCGCTGCCACAGCTCTTCCTGATTCGACGCAGTCACCTGCGCCGGAGGCATGCCGATGCTGCGGTGGGGGGGTGTCGTAGGAGATCGGCCTGCCACTGTTGGTTCCGTCCTCCGACGACAACGCGTCTCCTCTTGAAACGAACTCTTACCGGCTTGTGTATGGCATATGTGTTCTGTTCTCATAGCCATTGCTCGACGAGCTTCCTCGGTACACGCTCGATAGGTCGGAAGATGGTGCGGCGCAAAGACTCGATTCCCCCGTAACTTCCGACTTTGGCGGGGTTGATGTAGACTCCCTGCAGCTGTTTGCAACGCCCAACCATGGTAGACGAGTCAGATAGTCGATGGTAATCGCGCCAACAATTTGAAATCCGTCGTAAGCGATAGCTGGAAAGAGATAATGCCGACTGTCCCGTGGATCTAACATTGTATTGGTGACGATGGTGACCATTAGTCTTCGTCATTGCTGTCACCGGACACAGTCTTGGAGACTCCAGTGACTGACATGTCAGACGTCGGTGTGACATGCGGATGTTCAAATACTCCAAAGGTAAGTAAGCAAGGTAAGTCTGTATCACCATGTAAAGTAACTAGGAAGGCATCATTTCAGCCCACCTTTCCAGCAACAGTTAGATCTATTAGATTTGACATCAAGTATGGAACCAGTATTAAATGCACTTCTACTGACCCCACACACTATAATTACATGCCACCTTTATGTTAGATAGATTAAATATTACAGAAAGTAAACAAAGGTGGAGCAAAAATTGTGCGCGATTATGGATCTTATTCAGTGAAAATTATTAGAATTTAAAAAAATCCATGCTGGCAAGGTCATCCAAGATCAAATAAGGAATGGAATTGACAGGGCAGAACAATACAATTGCTTGACAATATTTGCCATTTCACAAAAATCAATTACACCAATTTGTACACATTGTTCTGGACCGTGCTGAAAATGAGATAGTCCTGATATCCAATTTGTATAACGTGTGTGGAGCGCAGTAGCGCAGCGGTAAAAGCTCCGGACTCTCGACAGAGAGAACGCGGGTTCGAATCCTGTGCAGCGATGTCGAACCTTGCGCAAGTTCGTTTACTCTACGTTGCTTCAGTTCACTCAGCTGTAGGAATATAGTCTGTCGTGGATATTTGTGTACGAATAGTCTTTGCGTATTAATTGCAGAATGGCTGAATGCTTCCTAGAGAAGTCGAGATGGTGTTCGATTGAACAGGTCTGAGTAAAGTAAAGTAAAAAGCGTTTTGAGCAGTCCAGAGGAGTGATATTGCGCTATATAAGAACTTACCTTTTAGTTTAATGTTAAACACCAAATTTAATGATAGTGAATTTGTTTTATATTATGCATAAAATATATCATATCAGACTTATTTGGGTGAACACATTTTGTAATAAATTGGCAAATATTAAAGAATGGCAGCTGATTTTGATTATACCTGTGGGATGCTATGGTGGAACCTATTTCAATGACAGTTTGCAAGTAACTGATCCAGATGGAGGTAAAAGTGTTGTGTATTGTAATCACATTACACTGGCAATATATTCATTATACTTTGATATTGTAACTGGTGCAGACACTCTTTGGTGGGGAATACCAGATACAGTTAAGACCATATTTAGAAATGTGGCGCAAAATTGTGAAAACCAATTCCTTTATATAACATATGTCACCAGCCTGGTGGTAATGTCAATACTAGTACGCATAATTGCTCAAATCTCTGTGCACCTAATTATCCATTACAGACATGTTCATACTGTCTGTGGTGTTTCAGTAATTGTAACTGCTACAATAGCATGTTTATACCGGAAAGGTTTAAATGGTCTTGCTAGTCTTAATTCACAACTTCAATCAGAGGATATTGCTTTTCTGTAAAACATATCATTTTATTCAAATTTTTTGAGACTGGTGATCATGCAGTAGATTATTACAAGCACAATCAATGTGAATATTCTATTACAGAAACAAATTACTCTTCCAAGCAGTAACCATCATAGTGTTCCAATAAGAATAGCAATAAACAAAATTATATGCCTAAGCAAGCTACTAACATTAACCATCATACTCCAAGTAATACCGCTGCCAATAACATTCGTAGCAGAGGGCAACAAATTAGAACCATACATTCTTCCCTTTAAAATATGAGGAGTACTGAGACATCACTCTTTCTTGATTGTGCAAACATAGCCACTCATATAATCAATAAGCCTCTGGTTCTTGGTGCCGGAACAAGATAGGTGAAATCCACTCTTGCTGACAAATAATATAATAGAAAATCAGTTCAGGTTGATTGTCGAATGTGAAAATGTGCATTATTTAAACACATCTGTAGCATTACGAGTTCGAACATGCATTGATAGAATTCTTCTGAGTGCATGGTGCTACTAATTTAGCCAGATTTCAAAATCAATTACACTCTTCCACATTAGGAGTAACATAACAGGTGGAGGTAATGTTTTCAGGGGTGTAAAGTCCTTACTGCAAAGCTTTCACAAGGCAACTACATCAGAACTACAGCAGGCTGAAAGGGACACTTACTTAAACTGCTTCATGATCGTAATAAAACTGTAGTATACACTTTCTTTCCTGGTCGTCCATCAAAAAGTCATCCTCATAAATCAGGTTTCAGTTGGAAGGTGAAAGAGGTGAAATGTGCATGACCCACCGGCGTGTGGATATGCTTTGCCTTTTCACCAGCCCATGTCCAAGTTACGGGAACATATCAACCACAGAGTGTTATATTTATCTCAATAGTCACGTCTAATTTGTGGACGAATACATACAACTACGACTTGTGTGATAAAACTATATTATACGTCAGTTATTACAAAATATAGCACATACCATGTCCTACAAACTGATACCCATAAATATTTTGTTCATTGAAAAAAAGAAAGATATATTATGCATACATATATATTGTTCATTGGATAGAATAATTATATTACCTATACAAGTGTCATGTTGTTGTAATTTTTCCATATGTCATTGATGATGTGAATTTGAAAAAAATAGCTTTATTCCACCACGTAAATACAAGTGTCTGTTGTCTATCCAGTGCCTCCGTATACACTCTATGTCTGCAGTAAGATCAGTTCCTTTATAAATTACGAATGATATAAACTCTATATTTCACCCCTGCTACACCTGTTTATTCGAAATATATCCCACAATCTTGAGATTTTGCAGTTCGGCCTTGAAATATTTCCACGAAAAATTGGCTAGCTAAGTCAAACGCAGGTTTGATCAGTTTACGTTTACGGAAGTAGTCAATAGTTTGAATACACCCTGAAAGCTGCAAACAATAATATTTATATGACCAATTCTCAAAACATGTTCACTACATGAAAAACATAACATGGTCATAACTATAATCTTGTTCACGTTTTAAGACGGCAACACTGAAGTTTAGTACAATGTCAACATGATGTCGATGCTGGCTCAAAATAATCACAGTGATAGAATAGTCAACAATGACTTATCACTATATGTACCGCGGATGCGAAGGATTGCCTATCTAACATGTCCATACTTTATGATGTTATTTATTCTGATCACCACCCGATATCGTTCAGCATAGACAGTGATATTCTACCAGAATGCGTTAGTGGTAGTGGCAATACTAACGAGAGTAAGCAAGGCTTACAGTGGGACAGATTAAACCCACAAGATATTGATGCATATAGAGAATGCACGAACGTTGAATTGAGCAAACTGAATGTTCCACCGGGTGTTAGATGCAATGATCCCAATTGTCATAAATGTAATCATCATGATGATCTCGATTACTTTTACAATTCTATCGTGATTACATTGAAGAGGTGTGGTCACACACTCCGGTCAAATCGCAAAGGTGCTTATAAGTATAATGTTGTACCAGGTTGGAACGAGCGAGTGAAAGAGCTTCATTGTGCAGCCCGTGATGCTTACTGTATATGGAAAGAGACTGGTAAACCTAGACAAGGTGACATTTTTAATGTTATGAAATTATCCAGAATGAAATTCAAACAGGCGATCAGAAAATGTAAAAGGGAGAAAGAAACTATCATTGCTGATAACATTGCAGAACAGTTGTGTCAGAACGACCACCGCAAATTCTGGAAAGAAATTAAGCACTGTACAAACAGTAAAGTAAAACTTCCGACAAACATTGATAATATACACGGTGACGTAAACATCGGGTCAATGTGGAAGCATCATTATGAACATTTATTTAATGATGTGGAGGATAGTCGATGTGATAAAGTTTGTTATGACTTTTCCACTGACAATACAGGAATGACTGTTGGTGCAGTTGAACTGATGGATATTATTAATGGACTCTCAACAAATAAGTCACCAGGTCTGGACGGTATCAGTGCAGAACATATTAAGTTCGCTGATTATCAACTCGCTGTGCTTTTGTCTATCCTTGTGTCTTCGATTCTGGTGCATGGTTATTTACCAAAAGAAATGTCACAGTCTGTTATTGTACCAATTATTAAAGACAAAAATAGACGAGTAAACGACAAAGGGAATTATAGGCCAATATGTCTATCGAATATATTTTCGAAGATAATAGACACTGTTCTTTTTAACAGAATGAAAATGTACTTGGAAACCACTCCTAATCAATTTGGCTTTAAGCCTAAACATGGAACGGAGTTATGCATGTTTGCATTTAAGGAATTATTAAGTTTCTACACTGAACATGGTTCAGCTATGCACGTCGCATTTTTAGATGCATCAAAGGCGTTTGATCGTGTCAACCGAAATAAACTTATAACGAAACTAGAACAACGAAATGTACCGAACTATATCTTAAGAATACTCAGCAATGAATTCAATAATCAATGTGTATGCATACGATGGGGAAATACCTACTCGGACTTCTTCTCGGTAGGCAATGGTGTTAAGCAAGGTGGGAAGTTATCCCCTTTGCTTTTTAACATTTATATGGATAATCTGAGTATACAACTGCACAAAAAACAAATCGGTTGTAGTCTTGGTAACATGGTTGTTAATCACCTTATATACGCCGATGATCTACTTCTGTTTGCACCTTCTGCTAAAGGACTACAAACACTACTAGACAAGTGTTACTCATATGGATGTGAGCACGATGTGCAATACAATGCGAGTAAATCGCTGGTCATGTACTTTGAATCTAGAAAGTCAAATCTGTCTAAAGAAATGACATTAGGAGGAAAGAAGTTAAACTTTGCCACCTCTTGGACATGTCATTTCTAATAACTTGTCTGATGAGTCTGACATGCAAGCCAAAGTGAGACTTTTGTATGCCAAGAGTAACATGTTACGTCAAAAGTTTCACTTTTGTTCAACTGCTGTAAAAAATAAGCTATTTACAGCGTATTTTGGTAATATCTATATGTGTGCGTTATGGGTGAACTTTAGAAAAGTTAATTTTCATCAATTCATTGTTGCATATAACAACTCTTTCAGGATATTGAACAATTTGCCGATAAGATGTAGCGCTAGCCACATGTTTGCTACAGCTAATGTCAGCTCGGGTAAATGTGTAATCAGAAAGGCTATTTTTAGCTTAATGAATAGGATTTACATGTCTTTGAATCCCATTATTTATAGCATTAAAACTAGCGACGTGTATTGTACTTCGAAACTGCGGCACCAGTGGGTCCGGGATTTATATAATTTTTAAACATATTGTTCTTATCTATGTATTTTTATATTATTTACATACTTTTATTGATGTATTTGTATATATGGACATCATGATTGTCTGAAATAAATACATTATTATTATTATTATTACTATATGGAAGGAAGGAAGGAAAATAAACAAATCAGTCGAACGAAAAACCGTCCCAACAGAAAACTATTACATGCACACAACTGATTAAGCAATATGATTATAATAGAAAAGAATTATATTAATTTGGCGTTGGTTTCATTTCGATCGGACCATTAAGGCGAAAAAAGAAATCCTCGGTTTTATCTACTAATGCTAATTTTTTATACTGCGTCAATTAGACCCACCAACCAATGCAACGAAGTCCCTGCGTCATAAAGACCACTTTCGTCACAAGCAAGTGACAAATGGGCAGGCGCCGCAGCGTAAATTTGACACGGGATGCGAGGGATTCGTAACGCAAATGGACACTATTTCGCGGGGGGGATAACGGCATTGACAATATAGGTGAGCATTTTTCTAACAACATGTCCAACAAATTTTGTGGGGAAATGATATTAAATATTTTACAACACATTTAGCTAGTGGTTTTAGTTGACGCGAAGGGAGTACGCAGACTTTTATAATCCTCCGATTTATCAGTTAAATATCTGTCAATATTATGGCCTTTAAAATAATTTCGACTTATTAACATGCCAAGTCGGCCTTACGTTACTACCGTCGTTAGTCTCGAATATTGTAATATTAAATACATTTAATACTTTCAACGTTCTAATATAATTCATATCACTAATTTCAGGTACCACCCTGGGCGGTCTATGTTGTACACTCTCAATTCCATTGACGTTAACTCGTTGTCTGTTGTATACATCCTTGATTGATGCAACTAATTGATTGAGTTTTGTATCATCCGCAAATTTACAAATAAATTATTATTACAAATACCATCGTCTGTGTCGTTTATATTTAAATAGTAAATGAAACTGGTCGCGTTGCCGAACTGCTCCCAAGACTGACCTGTATAGTCACCCCAATCTTTACAGCTGACCATGGCATTCCGACTTTGATTCATTTACCACGAATCGATCGTTAATTGTACCCTGTTGGATGGCCATTCCGTTACCCATGGATTTACATCGCCTCGTGGGCCACTCTCCAAAAAGTCTGATAGCTCGTTTTTTGCTAATGCAATATTGCAATTGCTGTTTGGCCGTTTCTTACCTGTTTAGAAAAAAACAGCATTTCACAAAAACGGTTATGCCCGGCCGGTACCACGTTTTAGCTGTGTTGACCATGGCGCGATCGTATGTGACATGGCGTTTTTTCTGAACAGGTTTTATTTAAATGAAAACAATTATTATATGTAATATTGATTATTATTTATGTATCCATACATTTTGAAATAATTGTGTTCGTTATTTTTTATTCAATCCACATTTAAGTTTGATTTAGATTGTAACCAGTTAAAGTTTGGCTGTTTTTTATTTGCACAAAGATAAAATTTACACAGACTATAACAGTAACTGTCATACAATAATATTTACAAGAACACACATATTTAATATATATCGGTTTACTACCAACGTTAACTTTTAAAAATAATAGTGGCACATTGGTGAAGAAGCTTAATTGGTATCGGGCGTAACCGTAAATAAACGGCCAATTAGCAATTGAAAAACATTGGGTAGAATTATATATCTGATGGAACTATATTATAGTGTGTTATGTCGACAAAATAGTTTACTTGGCATCATAAATAGTACAGTATGTGGTCTTCCGCTTACGCTGGGGCGCCTCAGACGAACCCCATGTTCAAAAGATAGGGGAAAAAACATTTCCATCTTCCTCCGGACCGCACCAAAATTGCCCAAAATTTATTGCCGGGAAGAAGGAGCCAGTTGGAGCGACGCGGAGCAACCTATGTTAAACGATAGGGCCTAAATCGCATATTAAAAGATATGGAAATTTTCCCCATGTTAGAAGATAGGAATTTTTTCCCATATTAAAATATACCGAAGATTGAATCTGTCACACACGAGATTGCTTGGCCCTTGTTTGGTCAATGACGACGTGTCTAAACTGTGGTGTTATAAAAAATAAGACGTAATTTATAATAAAAGCATTATAAATTCAACGGATGCCTATTTATCTGAAGTACTGTATACACAATGAAGAATACATATAGCACAATGTTATAGCAGGACCTAAAGCCTTAGGAACTTAAACAGGGCGACCACCTTAGAATTAGACCCTTGAATGACGTCATTAAATCAGTACGCGTAGTGATTCGGTACGCGTGGTAATTAGGTCGAAATGATAACCGGCGACTCTCTCGATGGGACCAACCCCGGCGCCTGCAGCCCCTACATCAGCAGGACTTATAGCTCCGATACCATTGGCCCCAACAGCCCTGACAGCGCCCGCACCACGACCGCCCCTAATGTTAGGTCTTTAGTAATATTATATTTCCATTTTACTATTTTTCGTGTGTGTAATTATCTAACATTAGACAGTAATGAAAACACGACGTCTAATAACAATCCTTCGTACATTTAGAACATCGACTTTGGGACTCTGCCGGCGGAATCTACTGTGACTGCCACGGCGCCCGACCCTGCGAGATCGCCACCTCCCTCCCTTGTGGCCTTCACCTGCCCGGAGTGTAAGGTGCACTTTACGAAAAAAAACAATTGGAAACGCCACGTCGCCTGCGGCAGTTGTGGCCGCCCAAAAAGGACGACCGAGGAGACAAAGTTGGATGCGTTGGTGGTGAGTTAAACTTTACATTGAGTTATTATACACTTTCGCCTAAAACGGCGGCTCCAACCTTCTTTCCACCTAAATGGTGGCTCCTTATATAGTTCCCGTAAAACGACGGTTTTCCACACAGTCCTGCGCCTCCCTATGTACTTCCCATCAATCCAGTATCCGTGAGTGTGTGTCTTGTATTATTTTATTCTACAAGTTTCACCGTTTCAGTAGTCATTGAACATCCGGGTATTTTTTCTATGTCGGCGTAACTAAAATGTTGTGTTATAATAAGACGTAGACATTCGGTCGCCAGTTTGCAACAACCGTAATTCCAACATACTGTAGCTAATACTGTTTTTATACTTTACTATATTAGTGGTCAAGTTTACAAATTCGTCATTTATTGTTAAAACTGATATTAGACCGTTTCTATATTTCTTCGTAATGTAGTGGTTAAATTCGTGCTTCTTCGGTAAAAAACCTTTCAAACCTAATTCTATTTACCATAAAATAAACAACCTGGCATTGGTAACTGAAAGCAGTCACAAATAAAAATTATTCTTGAATATAACCCTACTTCTGTATCTTTTACAGTATATAGTCTACGACATTAGACATATAAGTATAACCTATATTCCACGAACAATACTAAAATTCATAACCTGGCATTGGTAACTGAAAACGGATACAAATAAACATTATTCTTTATTATAACCATATTTATGTATCTTTACTGTATAAAGTATCTGATATTACGAAACGATGTAGACTTACAAACTGAACTCACTGATGGGAACTCGTGTGTCTCTCACATTAAGACAACTCGATGAGATACTTACACCAACTACAATGTGACTGGTAAAGGTAAACTAGACTCCGCACTCTGTTTCAGCCTCTCTCTGCTACCATCCCTGTCGATGTGACAACTTCCACCGACACGGCCGATATGACAACTTCCGCTTACATGGCCTATGTGACAGCATCTATCGATACGACCAATGTCACAATGACCGCTCCTGACGATGTCACAACGTCAACTTACGCGATCAATGTCACAATTTTAGGGTTATCATTAGGATTAGGGTTGGGGTTAGGGTTAAGGTTGGGATTTGGGTCAGCGTCAGGGTTAGGGTTAGGGTTAGAATTAGGCTTAGCATCAAATTGAGCTCCATGAGCAAGGTGTGCAAGTCTGAAATCTCAAGAGTTGGTTGCAAGACTCTGCATCAGAACAATGGCGAAACAACGTCTAGTCTTTCGTTCTTGCACTTATTGGAGTATGACCTGTAAATACGTTTGTGTTGTACACGAATAAAATGTGCAAACCTTATCTTGTGTCTTTTTTCGTAGTATAATGCAAAGCATACTTTGGCAACCTTACTAATAGTTTTACACTTCACGACTAAAGAGAGACTACCCGTATTGTCAATATTTGTTTTGAAACGAGCCTATCTTTTAATATGGAAAAGCTTTCCTATCTTCTAACATGGGGAAAATGTCCTATCTTCTAACATGGGGAACATTTCCCTATCTTTTAACATGATATTAAGGCCCTGTCTGTTAACACAGGTTGCTCCGCGGCGCTCCAACTGGCTGCTTTTGGGCTTTTTTGTTGCGGTCCGGAGGAAGATGGAAATGTTTCCCTATCTTTTAACATGGGGTTCGTCTGAGGCGCCCCAGCGTACGCGGAAGACCACCTGTTATACTACTATCATATATGTAAACAAATGTGTTTCTAATATTTAGTATTTTTTTAGAGGTATCGGAATTAAATATTAAAAATGGAAAGCCTATTTTGGCTGTTTTAGGCTATTCTAATAGGAATTAGGCACCTTTATTTGCATTTTGCTATTTGCAGTTATCCATATCCTGAAACACCTCGTCGACACGAATCCAATGGTGTGTCTAATTTATATGTGAGACCGCTAATGAGGAAATCATAGGAAATAATACTACGTGGAAAGTTAAAATTTAATCGAAATGTTAGACTTTTTGGAGCGTGGCCCTCATACGCACTGTACGTGTACTTTCATAGCAAGTCATGTCTTAGTCATGGGCTAAAGATTAATTGAGTTGAATACCAGTGCGTTCAGGATTATACGTTATAAAATTATGTTTATGTACTACGACTACGGGTATGTAATGACTATTAGCTATACTGTATAAGGTACAACCAAGGTACCATTAATTTTATTTTGATTTTGTATTCACAATACGAAGCCTCAACAATTTGCAGTTTCATATGCGCTGTATCTGGTTCTTGTAACACTACTACCCAGAGCATTGTGAGTGGACAGAACACTTCCGAATAACACAACACGGGCTCATTTAAAAATATATTAATTTTAACGAATGCAGCCGCCAACATGAAGGAAATTACCAGCCGACAGGAAATGGGAATCCGGAAAGAAGTTTGTGAACCGGAAGAAAGTTACCGGTAACTATTCGCCGTGCGCGCGCAATATGTAGATGACAAATTTCAAGTTTCAGTCTCTTGCCGTAAAAAGTGCGTAAATTAGATTTGATTGGCAGGATTCTACGCGCAAAATGCTACGTCAGCGAGTCGATAGCGCCACGCTTGCAGATGGTACGCATGAATTATGTGGTGGTAGTCATTGTTGAGCGCCGTGTGTCCGGAAAATGCTCAAATAATGCTAGAAATTCAAAGTATGTTAAGGGTTTGTTTCTGTGTGATACAAAACACGATGTATTCCAGTGCTGAGACCCGTCCTACAACACGTCATGCAAACTGACAGGACGGGACATTATAATAAGACGGGCTACACCCCGTCCTCTCAAAGTATCGCCAGTCAATAGTTAAGACTCCCCGTCCAAATGGATGGGTGGACAGGTCACTAAATAAAGCCCTGCCATGAAGGCAGCTGCCCCCCGCCCCTGTTCCCGCGCCTATGCACCGTCATCTTTCCCCGTACATTGTCATAATATTGGTCATTCGAGAGAGCGGGATTTTGGGGGGTTTCCGGGCAACCAGAAACCTCCGGGTACGCTCTTATAGTAGTATATATCCGCCGAAGAAATTGTAGGTAGTAGTGTATATCTGCCAGACCGGCAGATGGCGACACTAGATTAAGGAAGAGGGGACAAAGTAGCGTTCCTGATTTTGTTTAATTACTCGGTTGTAAACGTCTGCTTTGAGCAAACACTGGGTTCAACCACTCTATGATACCAGTGTGAACAGTACTATGCCGAAAAAAAACAGAAAAAGCTCAGTGATTGAATACCATGATCACGTGAGCGGTGAAAACGTCGCCGCGAGTGGTGATCAACATGGCGGCGGCGTACAATAAAGGAATTATAAAAAAATTATCCAAAGTGACGATATACGCCGACAGTGTGGTGCAATTGCAGAAAGAGAGGACGCCATTGTGGCGTCCTGTGAATTCAATGTTGCCTCAATTAAAGAGAACGGACATAATTGATCAGTTACAGAAGTCGCTCAAAGAAACAACGAAACGATCAATGGAATCGAGGGCGAGAATGACTATTTATGAGAAGCGAATTAACTCAATGGAAAGAAGAAGACGTGAGTGGATTATTAGAGTGTTAGGCGTCGAGGAATCCAAGGGCGAGGATATCAAGAAAACCATAGCCATGGATGTTCTCCTCAACCACAACCTTGGTGGCATCGTTACACATGAACAACCTGTGGAGAGTGCTGAACACAACCACAACCTTGGTGGCATCGTTACACATAAACAACCTGCGGAGAGTGCTGAACACAACCACAACCTTGGTGGCATCGTTACACATGAACAACCTGTGGAGAGTGCTGAACACAACCACAACCTTGGTGGCATCGTTACACATGAACAACCTGCGGAGAGTGCTGAACACAACTACAATCTTAGTGGCATCGTTACACATGAACAACCTGTGGAGAGTGCTGAACACAACCACAACCTTGGTGGCATCGTTTCACATAAACAACCTGTGGCGAGTGCTGAACACAACCACAACCTTGGTGGCATCGTTACACATGAACAACCTGCGGAGAGTGCTGAACACAACCACAACCTTGGTGGCATCGTTACACATAAACAACCTGCGGAGAGTGCTGAACACAACCACAACCTTGGTGGCATCGTTACACATGAACAACCTGCGGAGAATGCTGAACACAACCACAACCTTGATGGCATCGTTACACATGAACAACCTGCGGAGAGTGCTGAACACAACCACAACCTTGGAGGCATCGTTACACATAAACAACCTGCGGAGAGTGCTGAACACAACCACAACCTTGGTGGCATCGTTACACATGAACAACCTTTGGAGAGTGCTGAACACAACCACAACCTTGGTGGCATCGTTTCACATAAACAACCTGCGGCGAGTGCTGAACACAACCACAACCTTGGTGGCATCGTTACACATGAACAACCTGCGGAGAGTGCTGAACACAACCACAACCTTGGTGGCATCGTTACACATAAACAACCTGTGGAGAGTGCTGAACACAACCACAACCTTGGTGGCATCGTTACACATAAAACCTGCGGAGAGTGCCACAACCACAACCTTGCATCGGAGCGGAGAGTGCTGAACACAACCACAACCTTGGTGGCATCGTTTCACATAAACAACCTGCGGAGAACACAACCACAACCTTGGTGGCATCGAACACAACCACTGAACACAACCACAACCTTGGTGGCATCGTTACACATAAACAACCTGCGGAGAGTGCTGAACACAACCACAACCTTGGTGGCATCGTTACACATGAACAACCTGTGGAGAGTGCTGAACACAACCACAACCTTGGTGGCATCGTTACACATGAACAACCTGCGGAGAGTGCTGAACACAACCACAACCTTGGTGGCATCGTTACACATGAACAACCTGCGGAGAGTGCTGAACACAACCACAACCTTGGTGGCATCGTTACACATAAACAACCTGCGGAGAGTGCTGAACACAACCACAACCTTGGTGGCATCGTTACACATAAACAACCTGCGGAGAGTGCTGAACACAACCACAACCTTGGAGGCATCGTTTCACATAAACAACCTGCGGAGAGTGCTGAACACAACCACAACCTTGGAGGCATCGTTTCACATAAACAACCTGCGGAGAGTGCTGAACACATCCACAACCTTGGTGGCATCGTTACACATGAACAACCTGTGGAGAGTGCTGAATACTGCCACACACTCGGCCCTATTTTCAACAATATTTCTACAGGCAGACCAATCATCACGTCAATTGGTGCGAGGTCACTTAGAAACACGATCCTATTGTCCGCCAAGACCTACGTAAACAGAACGACCGCGGGTGCTGGAGAGTACATACTAGAAGATATGACGAAGGCGGACTACGAGACAAAGAAACATGCCGTGCGCAGATGCAACGAGCCTTAGCGGCGGGGAAGCTTGCGATGTTCAGCAGAACCAAACTGACAATAGACGCGTCGTTGTGCCTGTGGACTAGTCACATATTGATGACAGACATCTGTGCTGGCGCACTACTTTATAATAATCAATAGAGCGCCTTGACTGCCGACATGCCCTGACTGTGGTGGTCATCTGACTTTTTGGTTGGGTATTTGTTACTCCAACTATTGAGACATTATTTTCTATGAAAGGTTACATGACTGTAATACATGTTTTGCATTCAGGGTTACTAGTACGTATTCTAGCAAAGCTGAGAGAATGTCTTCTATCTGATATGACAAAAAACAACAGTAATGGGTGAAAATAAGGAAATAGCGAATTTGTTACCATTTTGCACGTTGACCAATCTCCAGTTAACCTTGGAATATCAACTCCCAAGAATACAATTTTCTGAACTCTTAAAAACACATAACTTCCAGCCTTGCCTTGATAAAGGATTGTCTGAAGAAGGAACAATCACTAAACTGCAAATATTATGATTTTACAGAATTACACGAGTAAATACACATAACTGATGGACTAATATCTGTTGTCCATATCAACCTACAAAGCTCTTTCAAAAACTATAATCTACTCAATGCACATCTTGACTCTATAAATATAAATTTTGGTGTGAATTGCGATCACTGAGGCAGGGATGAATAACCAAGATAGACGTGGGAATACATTTAAAGAATATAACTTCTACTACCATGGCCCGTTAAATAACAAAGCAGGCGGAGTTTCTGTTTATATTAAGAAAGATGTGTATGTCCACGAACGATCTGACTTAACGCTAAGTCATTATCCTAAGTTGGACACTATATGGCTTGAAATATTTAAATATGGCATCACTTGTGTGATTGGCAATATGTATAGACATACAAACTATAACACACACGTTATTTCTGATCTTGTTGGATTAAACCTGTCTATTATCAAGCAGGAAGGTAAAATCTGTATTATATGTGGTGACGTTAATATTGATCTTTTACAACAGAACTCGTGTCAAACTAAGAGATACATGGACTCGTTAATTAGGGAAAGCCTTTTATCATGTATCATACTGCCAACAAGAATAACAGACCATTCTGCAACTAGCATTGATCATATGAATATATATCGATCTTTAAAGTTTATGAAAAATGATACAATTTCAGGAATCCTGTTTGTAGATATATCAGACCATTTACCCAACTTCGGCATTATAAAAGGTGTATCCAAAACTTATAAATGACAGACCTAAACTGAGAATATTTAGTGAAGATAATATATCAAATTTCACTCGGGAACTGGAGAATATAAACTGGGACAATGTTATAACATGTAAGGACACAGATGAATGTTATGATATGTTTGTAACGAAATACGCACAATTTAAAAACATTTTTTTCACATTTACCAGAATGTCAGTTTAAACGCTTCAAGGAAAAAAAGTGGATAGCTAAAGGCATTAGAAAAAGTATTTGAACAAAAACTAAGAAATATATCAACAGACCAAATTGATACAATAGAACAGAATACCGACAGTATAAGAATAAGCTTACAACTATCTCTCACAAGCAAAACAGTCAACCAGGGAATTGTGGAAGATATATGCGGAACTTGTGAATAAGGGCAAAAGGAACAGGCACAACATTAAAAAGCTGGTCATCAAACATATAGAATTTAACGACAATGAAAGTATTGCTAATGCAATGAACTAATATTTCGCGACTGTAGGTAACGAATATAATCAGGGGAACGAATATAGAAAATTTATAACTGACCCGATACACAATACTATGTTCCTTTTACCAGGTTTTCAACAAGAAATTATCAATGAAATCAACAAGCTAGCCAATTATAATGCATATATTGATAACTTTCCTTCAACATTTTTCAAATGGCCATGCAATTTCATTTGTAAACCTCTGACTTACATGTGTAATTGGTCGTTCTCCGATGCCACTGTACCAAGAGCATTAATGGTGTCAAAAGTAATACCTATATTTAAGAAAGGATCAAGGTGTGAACCATCCAACTATCGACCAATTAGTGTGATGAGCGTACACAATAAAATCCTAGAAAAGTTAATGTTGAAGAGGTTATTAGACTTTATGGATAAATCAATCAATTTGGATTTCGTATAGATCATTCGACAACGTTAGCGACTATTGAAATAATAGAAAATATTATAAATTCTCTTGAAAATGGCTAAGTAGTTGTTGGGGTATACCTTGACATAAATAAGTCTTTTGACACCGTTAATGAAGATGTATTGTTGTATAATCTGGATCATTTTAGAATAAGAGGTCATGTATGTAAATGGTTTAGACATTATTTAAGAGATAGACAGCAATGTGTTAGCATTATTGGCACAGTTTCAGAATATGCTCATGTTCAAACTGGCGTCCTGCAGAGCTCCATCTTAGGGCCAGTGTTATCTATATTAAATATTAATGATATCTTTAGTGCTGTGAATCACGTATCTTTGCGTTTGTTTGCTGTCGATACTGACTTGATCGTTAATGGAATTTATGCCAATGATACTGTGCGTACGGCTATGAAGAAATTAGAATCGCTTAGTGTCTGGTTCCGATACAATCAACACCTGAGTAATCACGTTATATAATTTTCGGTAGATCCGTGTCATTGTTGTTGCAGGGCAAACGCATTGAACGGATTAACTCAGCCAAATATCTGGGTATATATCTAGACTGTAAGCTGTCATGGTGGGAACATATTAAGGAGCTTTGTTCAAAGGTGTCTAAGTTATCAGGTTTATTTTATCACAACGTCTCGTTCTTAATTGCCGATATGGTAAGGCAATTATATTATGCATATGTATTTCCCCATAATAATTATGGGATTGGATTGTATGGACCAGCATGTAAAACTAACTTAACTAATAAGATTTCAATACAAGTTCTTCAAAATATATTACTTAAAACATTAGCAAAGCGTAACCGTCGTACCAGCGCCACTGCCTTGCATCGGGAACTTAATATACTTAAAATTCATGAACTATTTAAACTAAATGTTCTAATATTTGTGTATAAACAGCGTACGAATCAACTTCCTGGTCTATTCCACCAGTTTTGCAAATGTAATTGTGAGTTCATGACCAGAAGTTCAAGACAGGAGAACAATTTATACGTACTTAGATATAATTATAGACCTGGAGAGAACACCCTGAAAATAGTAGGGACTAGAATTTGGAATAAGCTATCAGTAAATATAAAACATTCGAAAAGGCAAAATATTTAAAACTTAAGCCATGAGCTTTATAATTGGCATTAATTAAAGTTTAAATCTAATTATATATTGTAAGGAATTCGCTTGTGAATTTTTTTTATTGGTACAACATATCTAGCTGTAATTTACTGAAGTCGTTAACCTGATGCTATTGCAATTGAATGCACTGTATAACCTTTACATACGTAACATTATTTATGTGGGAGTACAGTATATGAGTTTGATTTAATTGGCGACCATCTCGATAAGTTATACTTCTCTGTTAGCCACCTCATCTGTGTTACATTACTCTTGAAATATATTGTATATCATCTGGATGAGGAAATAAATTTACCTATATCACCTTTCTCAAAGGAGACCAATATGACAACAAATGTTGAGCTACTACAGGAACATAAATTATGACAAAATTGTCACACGGGGCCATGGCGCAATGTCTCAGTATGTAGGTCACTGGGTGGTAGTATCACTGATTAACGGAGTACTGTTGTATTCAGTTCTATACGAGTTGACTCGAGGCCGCACAAGAATGTTTCAAAAAGGTTTCATGAGTCACTGTGTTGGACGGTATCACCGTGACATGAAGTAGACATATTGTCCTTGTTATGACGTTATCTTACCACGGCAATCAAAACGCACCGGTTCAAATGGTAGAGCAGACGCGATATCTTGTTCAGGTAATCATTCATACGTTGATATGAGCACGACACATGAGCTTAGCCCCGCAGCCAGTGTTGTCTGCTTCTGAAGAACTCGCTCCGGCAAAAAATGGTCGTTTGTCACACAGGGGATGTTTCAAAACTCCTCTCCTGTCATGAAACGTCCCCTTACGTCAGTCATAAATGGTGTGTATACACATTTCACTAACATTCTAATCAGCTTACAGACCCGATTTCCTTCTTGACAACCGATTTAATTCGTTATTAACGACGAGGTTAGATCATTCACAAGCGCAACATATCAATCATAAACAGTCAACTGTAACAAACATCGTACTATCTTGTGTCATGTTTAACGCAGACATCCACTTTTTTGAAGATGTTTATGAGTTCAGACTTTTAGCGACGACAAGTTAGTTTATGAATACGTTAACCAATACGTTAATGCACACGCTAGTAAAAACATTTTGAAAACGCTCCGTTAAATTAAACGAGGTATTCTGTTAGATCATAAATGTTCTTGATGGGTTCGTTATCTTATTGAAACGGTCCCCGGCCTGGAATGAGCCTGGGATTGTTAGATCCATAAAGGGGTTGGCCCACGGCAACGGGTGATTGACTCCGTACTAGAGTACTAGAGTGAGTCAGCGTGTTTGCGTCAGTGTGTTTGGTGTTGGCTCTGTGCGCAGCCAACCGTGTCGAGAGAAGTAGCCTATCACACTGCATGAAAGCTACGAACTTCCTGGTCTATTTTTATTGGTAAATTAGAAGTAAATGTGTGCCGAGAGTGGCCAATGACGAAGTCAACTTTTTTTTAGCGCTTGCGCCGTGTACCCGCGTACCTGTTTTCTTACCTGCAGGCGGCGAGTGAGAGAAACAACACAGAGTGTCAGTGCTTATGTTAATCATTATAAACGACTGGTGTTTGGGAATACGTCCTCTTGGTCGTAAGACACAGTGGCACATTTCCTTTACTGATAAGGCTGTTGCAAGTTCGCAGGTAAGTGTATATTTAAAAATCTCTGTTTACATACACCATCATCATCATTGTGCAGCCGTAGTGTCCCGTGGTTGGGCGAAGGCCTCAGCATGTCGTTTCCAAATATGTCTGTCTTGCACTATCCTCTGCCAGGTGTAACCTTGATTACCCAGGCGCCGTGAGGTGGCGACACAGGCCCCTCACTACGGCCTGGAATACTAAGGCCCTTCCAATGTTACCGGTTACGCTTTATCTCAGATTCAGGTAGAGATGATGATTGGCTCTCAGGTCAACTGTGAAATAACAGTTTAAATAAGGAAACACTTTTATCAGATAATACTATACTATAACAACTATTCAACATTAAACTTATATTGAAACATGTCACACAAAAATAAACCGACATTAAATTTTGTTCGTAGTTTAGTGCATTTTAATCACATGCATATTCACTAAGTGGCATCTCTCATGGCTGTCAACAAGTGGGCAGTCAAAACGCGATTCTGAGCCAGACTATCTTCCGAAGTCACGCAGCCAGGCGAGAGTCGCTTAAGCGAGGCTATGCCATACGTAGTACGGCAGATAAGTGAAAAATAATGCACTTTTGATAAAAGCATGAAACTAGACGACACAAAGTAAGTAAACACCAATACAATGATATTTAGACCCCGGGGCATCTCTGAATTTGCCCAGGATGCTTTTGGTGGCCATTTAAAAAATGGCCGCCAAAGCGAATAATCCCCATGTCTTGAGAACTGCGTTATATACAGCTGTCATCTTGAGCTCAAAATGTAGGTTTTCGGAGGCAGCTATTTCAAATGTTTTACCTGTGACCTTGTCCTACATACACCTCCGCCATTTAAATATGGCGGCCATCGATATTATTGCCCCTATATCTTATGAACTACGCCACCTAGAACAATAGTGTTGGTGTCGAAATAAATGTGGGTGGACAATGATTTCAATTTTTTTCAATTATGTTTTGCATGTTATCTTTGTTGACATTCATATCCGCCATTTTCAAAAATGGCGGACGTCAAAACTAATTATTTCCTGGAGCTACATCCTACATTAACTAAGCAGCTGTTATTTCCATGTCCAAATATAGATCTTCCTGGGTAACTACTTCACATACATAACTGTCAGCCATTTTTAAAGGTGGCGGATGTGAAAACAAATTTACCCATATTTCAAGAACTACGCCACGTAGAGCAGTTATGTTGGAGTCAAAATATAGGTAATCTGATTTGGATCTCATATTTATCAAACAGGTTTCATTTGACGTTTTTCTGACATTAGAATCCGCTATTATTTGACGCCATTCAAAACCAATGTTTCATATCTTAAGAAATACGTCGCGTAGATTCTTAACGCTGACGTCAAAATGCAGGGTTGGGGATGGTGATTTCAAATATAAAAATGTTTACCTTCTCCGACATTCGTATCCACCAAGCGTAAAAATGGCACCCGCCGAAACCACATTATCCGATAAAATCCCAGCCCTGACTGCACCTCAAATAACACTAAACAGATTTTAAGCCATCTATCAATAGGAGAGAACATATTTAATAACCATTTTGCATGTATATTTCAACTCACAACTGTGTCTTATATGTGTAGATATGTATGACGAGAATGGTAAGCATGCTGTATTAGTAATACATATAAGCCTATACCAGGACATAATATCCGGAGGACTTACAGAATTATGAAAATGAGCTCAAAAAACATTAAATGATAAACCCCAGTAATGTTCCTGCTAAATGAAACATGGACACAATAGTTTGGCAACAATGCATCATTTGTCAGACACAAAGGTAGTGAAAAACTCCGTTGCCCGGTTTAGCAACATCCACGTCGACTGAAGCCATCGAACCTGGCTAAATAAACATTGCAGAGAACCTATCAGCCTTTGAAAGTGTCGGCGGTTTTCCAAAAATCATAGATCTTTCGCGGTTAGAGTGGAGACAACCTTGAGTCTCAAAAAGCCAGTTTTCACGATACGTGTCGACTGCAGTTCAATAAAACGATGTTTGGAACAAGTGGAGGGTTGTCAGAAACAAAAAAGGAACGCAGCAATAAAGAAAACCTACAAACTAAAATGTATGTTTTTGTGTGACGAGTTTGAAACAGTTTCGAACAGGCTTCACGAAACAATGACAACATCCATTGGTGAGAAGGTTAAGCAGTGTCCTGTAGAACTAATGGATGAGAAAATACTAACATAAATAGGATCCGGGGACTTTGTCGCAGACGAGATGAAATATCATTTCAACTGCTTAGTGAACTTGTACAACCGAGCACAAAAGGCCAAACATTCATAAAAAAAACTAGTTGGATGTCATCCGAGGACGTGCTTTTGCCGAACTAATTTCGTTCATCGACGAGCACATATCAGAATGTGAAGATGCACGTGTTACTCCAGTTTTTAAATTGTCCACGCTTGTTAACTTGTACAGGAATCGACTATAGCAACTAGATGACGTGACTGGCACTGTTCATTGTACAAAGCTTTCATCCTCGTACGGGCTGCAAATATTGTCAGGAAGCAAATACTAGAAAGAAACTGCATATTCGGTGGCTCGTTTGGTCAAGATGGTCAAGTGGGTTCAATATCTGAATTGCTGCTCACCTTGACAACCATGGTGCTCTATGGAACAAACATAAAAGTCCAAGCTAACACGTTTGCATCGTACATCCAGAGATCTGTCACAATTGGACAGCTTCTCGTGTAGAACTGCATATCTCGTCCGTTGGCGGAACGCAGTTCGTCGGGACACAGCCCACTGCGAGAACTACCACTTCCAATGCATATGGGAGTAATCCTCCACACGAAAACCAGGAAGCGAGAACTCGTTGATACAGCGTTCCAACTGGGAATGTCTGTGTCATACGACCGTGTGTTCAAAATCTCATCTGCACTAGGGAACAACACAGTGCATCAGTACCATGACATGGAAGCTGTTTATCCGCCACAACTGAATAAGTTATTGTTCACTACAGCTAACATTGACCACCAAACGAGCTCGACGTCTGCGCAAGGATCGTTCCATGGAACAGGAATCTCACTGTTTCAGCACACAACAGAGGCAAACGGTGGGGTCGACCGCCGCGTAGTGAAGGAGCGGACTTCAGCATTGCTGATTGCTGCTCGGAACAAATCAATTGTTGCCGAGTTGCCATCGTCATATGCAAACGTACCACCATTGTCAACAGGACGAATGTCAACGTCAGTGCCACAACGTGACACCACAAAGGCCATCAACACCAACCCGAGGGAGACGGGATTACCTGAAGCGGAGCAGGACTGGTTAGAACTCATGGAACGAGACGACACCAGTGAAGAGATTACACAGAAGTCGGTGTCATGGGCTGCATACCACGCTAGTAAACGAAATGTTCGGGTGGAAGATGAGAAGACCTGCGTGTCCGCCTTGTTGCCGCTGTTCTACGATGAAGCTGCTTCTGTGCCAATGATTCGTCACGCCATGGGTGTCATCAAGACAACTGTCAGTATTCTGAACCCTGACTAGGTACCGGTTATCGCCATGGACCAGCCGCCAGTATGCTCTGGCGAAGCAGAAACAGTGGATTTGGCCAGACACTCATGGAGAGAGGAAGTTTGTGATAATGTTGGGCGGGATGCACATAGAGGCGGTGACCCTGAGCATGATCTCCTAGAGGGAAGTGAGTGGACTATCCTACTGGTGCTGGCTGGTGTTACGACACCAGGAACGACTGATTCATTCCTGAAAGTTGTTCACCTCACTTGCACGCGTCGTGCCCACCAAGTAATTGTATGTGCACCATATTGCTGTCTGCGACACGCGTACACGGAGTGCACCCAGCGTGGGGCAGATGATCTCGATTTCGGCAACTGGTGCGCAAAGATGGCAAGACGAGTACCACAGTTCAAGTTTTGGTTCATCATTTTTCACCTTCAGCTGGCACTCATGTCATTTGTGTGACCCATTCGAGTCGGTGACTTCGGCCTGTACGTGAAAAAGCTGACCATTCATGCACCATGGTTTTCCCCTGGACCGTGTGGAAGCCCCAAAGAACATGCAAGGCAACGAAGAAGAAAGGGTGTTCGCCGTGGTGTGGAGCACAACAATGGCATGACTTCTTGTGTTGTGATGAGAACAAGACGGGGTTGTTCCCATTTCTAAGCCACGTTGTTGGTGATGTGCGGCCGAACACAAGCAAGCAGGTCATTAGCACGTTCAACGACACTGTGGAAATGTTACAACAGCGATGTATCGCCGGCTTGTCTCCTTGTACACACGAAGAGGCGGACACCAGGATGATGGTCCATGTCGGTGATTCTGCAAAGTGTTGCTACAAGAACGTCATGATCCGCACTGTAGACAGTGACGTTGTTGTTCGTTACTTTCACCTTGCTGAGATATTCACTGGAGTCATTATGGGTGGCATTTAGTACTGAAAATAAATTCAGATGCATACCTGCTCACGCGATATCACGCTCGCATGGACCGAGGAAGTGCCAATGTCTTCCGTTTTTCAACGTGTTCACCGGATACTTTGAAAGTAAGGGAAAGAAAGGTGCCTACCCATTGAGAAATTCACCGTCCTGATGTACGACCGAACAAGCTGTGAATTGAATGTGGATGAAACTAGAAGGCAACTGTTCACGCAGAAATGGAGACAAATCAATCACATTCCACCGACACGCGCCACACTGCTTCAACACAACAAGTGTGCGGTTCACCAGGGAGGTTACAGTTGGATGACAACAAACCTACTTCATCCAGTGCCAGACATACCATCTCCTCAGGGATGGGGATGGACACTACGAGGAGAGAGTTAGACATCGTTGTGGACAACATTACCGCAAGTCTCGCAAGCCTGTCGGGAACTATTGAAGTGTGGCTGTCTGAAAGGCTGAAGCCGAACACTTGTACATGCAGAAAGGCGGAACTGTCCTGCACTGAAATGAGCAAATGTTCCGGGAAATGTGAAGCACCGTAAAAGTGAGTATCAGATACCTTTCTGAATATAAACCTACATTTGTTCAAGTTTGCCATCTTTAAAAATGTCGGCAATATGGATATCCGACAATCTTTACCTTCAATAACATACATTTCGGCACCATAATTACTACGCTATGTCAAGTACTTCTGAAGATATGGAAACATTGGTTTAACGGGCGCCATTTTTACAAATGGCGGATATGAATGTCGGACAAGGTCAAAAGTAAAATATTTGAAATCGGTACCTCGGAAAACTTACATTTTTACACAAAAGTAAAAGCTGTATGTGATGTAGTTCATAAGGTATGGAAATAATTTGTTTTGACGGAGACATTTTCTAAAATAGCGGATATGAATGTCAACAAAGATCAAGTGCAAAACATAATTCAATAAATTGAAATCGCTGTCCACACACCTTTATTTTGATACCAATATTACGGCTATAGGTGACGTAGTTCATGAGACATAGGGACAATAGTGTCGATGGCTGCCATCTTTCAATATGGCGGACGTGAATGTCGGACAAGGTCATACTTAAAATATTTGAAACAGGTGCCTCAGAAAACCTATAGATTGTTGTGTATAACGCAGTTCTCAACATATGAGGATTATTAGTTTTGGCGGCCATTTTAAAAGTGGCCGCCAACAGCTTCCACGGCAAATTAGGAGATGCCCGGCGGTCTAAGTATTTTTGTCTTCATAACTTCTAACTATGTGCCAAGTGTCGTGCTTTTATCAAAAAGTGCCCGATTCGTTAAAATAATGCATTTATCTGCCGTACTAATGTTGCCCTTCCAGTACTCGTCTAGTTCGTCTCTCCACCGTCTCGCCGGTATTCCTTTGACCTGATGTCAATCGGTTATCTCGTAGTCTACTGATGTGCCCTGCCCAGGTTCACTTCTGTCTTCTGATTTGTTCTATCACGTCGATGGCTTCGTCTTCTCTCTTACTCAGATGTTTGTTTTTGCATACTGCTGGCCTAAAAGTCGCAGGTCGTTCAGATGCGTCGTGTTTGCACCAGACACGAGGCGTTGTCGGTGACGATAGGCGTATACACATCGGGACAGGATACGGACCGTGTTAAACCATGTTGTCTTTAGGGGTCAGGACATTGTTAGACTTCCTGCTTGGTGCAATGTATTTTTGAGAAATGATTTTTTTTTTAATTCACCTGCTCTGACATAAGTGCATTTGAGTAGTCCGATTTCCCTGTGTGATTGTAGAAGCTGTTGACAGTAAAAATGGTGCATTGTTAGTTGATTTTATTAAACGGAAGGGTATTTGGCAGCAATTTGACTAGTTGACCCTTTAGCCGGATTACTGCCTGCATCCATTCATAAATATTGACGGGTGTCATACATAGAGGCATTTTATGAGAGCTAGAAATATTACATTTTGACTAAACTCAACCATCATGTCAACGAGATGATAGTAACAACATATGAGAAGTTTAAGAAATGTTATAGGTCATGTTTTCTTATAATCACACAAAACGCTAACATGGTCGCCAATGGGAAAACTAACAGTGTGCTGAGGCCTTGATGCATGACGCCAATTCTGAGTTGATCATTTCTCATGAACTGGTGAGTGTAGGCCAACGCTGACACTGGTGTAACAAGAATCTAGCATGATGGATGGGGCCGACACTGCTGCAGCGGGCAGTCATGTGTATGCCAGTGCGCGGACTGACTGATAGTCACAAAATGCAATGCCAATGCGCAAAGATGTAGTCCTCGTTTTTGGTGCTGTCCGTGTGTCTGCGCCCGCATCTGCGGTTGATTCAGCAAGATAATGCCCTGCTTCGAGACGGTCAGATTGGTCAAGCGAACCTGCCGTAGCAGCGGCGACAGAATCAGCAGCAGCAGCAGCAGCAGCAGCAGCAGCAGCAGCAGCAGCAGCAGCAGCAGCAGCAGCAGCAGCAGCAGCAGCAGCAGAAGCAGCAACAGTAACACCAGCAGCAGCAGAAGCAGCAGCAGCGGTGACAGCAGCATACAATTACTCCAGCAGCAGCGGTAGTGGCAGCGACTTCGGCAACAGCATACGCTACCGTGACCTTCTTTTAGCCCGGACATGTCTCCTACAGAATACGCGTGTAATTAACTGCAAATACGCGTTCAGCAGCCACAGACAGACTGACAGACATACATTTTTTTTTTATTATAAATGTACATAAATACAAATGTACAAACATAAAAGTTAGGTCAAAGAGACTCCCTTTAAGACAAGTCGCTAACATGCGAGCCTCCTTTTAAAAATAGCAAATCAAATTATTAAATACTAAGAGTGAATAGAAAATAATAATCACAATTCAATGGTAATAAATAAAGACATGTAATTATATAGCATATTGTATACTACTATTATATTTGGCATATATAACAATTGTGGATATCACAATGACATTAATACTTCATAATTAAAGGAAATAAAAACAAGGCATTAGCTAAAATCCGTTTTCCATGTGTACACAAAGTTTAACATTGTATGTAACATTCGAGAACATTAAAAAAATACAGAAAAATACAAGTGTAGTATAAATTCGATTTTAAACCCGTCTGTGTAGCGATTCCCGCAGAAAATAAAAATTTAATAAGCTAGGCGATCACGTGGTATCATAACGTCACATATGACTCACACTCGCAGCAGGCCTTCTTTACACTTTTTGTGTTTATGTTTTCACGAAGTAATATAAACCATATCATTTTTATACTATGATGCACTGTTTGTAAATATTTTTGTAGTAATTATTCATTCGCCAAAAAAAATATGGTAATGATATATAACGATGTTTCTAAATTTTATTTATCCAGACAGATCACCATTTGTTTTCACATGTATAATTACAATATATTACCGTACACTATATATATACAATTAATAAATAATAAATAAAATTTAGGTACATCGTTATATAATTCCCATATTTTAATTTTTGTGGCGAATAAATAATTACCCAAAAAAAAAAAAAAAAAAAACAGTGCATCATAGTATAAAAATGATTTGGTTTATATTACTTCGTGAAAACATAAACAACAAAAGTTTAAGGAAAATCAATGATTTCGTGTCGGGATTGAACCGGCGTCGCCCGATTACAAAATAAATGCCAAGGAACCAACGCCTTTACCAACTGACCAAGCAGGACCGACATAAATTCGCTGACTAATTTAAGTTGTTATAATAAATTGTACAACTCCTCCTTCATACATCGATATTCTAAAGATAGTATAAGGTTATACACTTATACACGTTACTTTCTGTAGCTGGATACAATATATGTTTGCTGTGTATGTTTATTGGTGTAGATTATCTCCCGTTGGTTGCATCCGATATAATTATTATAAAAACGAGCCCAAGCTCGGCGAAACCTAGTCGACATGTAGGCCCATTCGCATTCATTGTTTTGAATAAAATTGGATTAATGTGGAACCGTAAGATAACTGCTTGTTCCTCTATGATGACTACTCTTTGTATTACATCGGAATATCGCATAATAACTCATTCTGAATGCATGGATAGGGTCGGCCTGATGCGACTATGGGTTATATGTGACGTCACATCTCGGCATCCCGAAAAGCGCGACAAAAATAAGCATATTCGAAAATGTCCGGATGCACAGCATCAAATGTGGAATTTCTAATTCATTGAATTTTTTGATTTTTGTTTGCATGGTGGACATGGAAGTAGATAGCAGGATGTAATATAATATGAATTCAAGCCATATATGTTTTTATTCCCTTTAAGTAGTTTTTAATGTAAGTTGTGAAAGGCTATGTAGGTTATGTGTATATATTTTATCAATGATAATCCTTGGAGTATTGTTAACTGTTTCTTGTATGTTTTGTCGTAGATGTTTGGCATATTCACGATTTACTGTGTAGTGTTGATGAATTTCAAACTTGCTTAAATAAGGGATGTAGCAGAAATATTCAGGTATGTGATTGACTAATTTATAGTAAGATTTCAGTTGTTGCATTTTATAAATATATAAATATCACCCACTTTTAGAAATTGCAGTTTTTTTTAAATCGGATCTGTGTGTGCATTATATTTACTCGAAAAAATATTCTCATTGCTTGTTTTTGTAAATTAAAAACAAGATGTGCTTGATGACCTCGTAATAGAATACCATAATTAATAAGAGGAGGAATGAGGGATGTGTACATAGTAGATAGTATGTTTTGTGATAAAAAGTGTTTCAGTTTATTCAAAATTCCATTCGTTTTATTTATTTTGTTAGCAGTATTATTTGTATGACTCTGCCAGTTTAGATGACTATTTAGCCGACTAGCATCCATCAGCTGACAGTCGCCTGCATTTACACATTGCGCTCGTCCCGGTCACGTATAATCGTCACTGATACGTTAAGAACCGGACATATGTTATTCCCGCTGATAATGCCCCCTCCATGACATACTTTGTGTCTTTGTATATTGTAAACACGTTGTTAACAACGTTGTCTAGATGGGCAAAAACTATTCATTGGGTACAACAGTGGTCGGATTATAAAATGTCATATTACAATTACTTTGATTAACCTATTTATATTTTAACTTATTTATGTGTTAACTTTGTCTTATAATTAATTGCCTTAAATCTGTTCATTTATTATTAATATTTGTCAAGGATATATTATTTACATATATGCATATCTAAGATATAAGATTTTGTATTCGTATAAATTATATACCAAATAAGTTTTGTCTGGTGTTTTACAGTGTGCTTATCAAGGAACATATGTACACGTTTAATATTCTATCACATGCTGTTTCAGGACACTCCGAGATTACAATGTCTTTGATTCGTCTTACTGCTGCTGCGATACTACTCGTGGCTCCCCATTCATCCGTGGCTGAAGATAAATATTGCTGCGACTATTCAGGGTTAGTTGTTTATTGATGTAATTTGTTTGAGATCGAAGTCTATTTTATGTACACGTATACAAATATACGTACATAGTATATATATATATATATATATATATATTATATATATATATATATATATATATATAATTGATTGATCATCTTCGCATTGCCTTCGGTTTTGCTTGAGGCCCCTTGCCCATACTATCGGAATTATCGGAATGTCAATACGAAGACAAAACGAATATGATCAACTGATGTTCTTTGTTTAAATTGACAAGATTGCTTGTCTGTGACCAATACGGATTCTGGCCATGTGTTATACAGTAATACAGGCGGGAAAACTACGACGTTATAAGTCGGCCGTTTACGATCGATCAATAATTCACTAATTTATACAGTTAATTACTAGATATATATGTATATATATATATACATATTATTATATATATATGTGTGTGTGTGTGAGTGCGTGCGTGCGTTCGTGTGTGCGTGTGTGTGTGTGCGTGCGTGCGTGCGTGCGTGCGTGCGTGCGCGTGTGTATGTGTATGTGTTGATGTGCTGGGCGGTCTGTCAAATAGCTGTTGCCCTTCAGTGGAACTGTTGGTGTTGTGTTTGACAGTGGATTAACTGTTGCTCTTCACTGGAACTGTGGTGTGTTGGACGGACTGTGAATTGCTGTTGATAGCCAGTTCGTACATTTGGCCTTACCTCAAACTATCAAGTTTGCGTGATATTAACGGCACCAAATGTTGTAATGGCAATATGTATATATTTTTTTAATCAATTTACCATTAAAGCAAGAAAAAATACGTTGTTTTTCCACACTTTTCCAAACAATTAATTTCAATAAGCTCTTTGGTTTATATAATAGTTCAGACAATATTATTAATTTATTTAGTATAAAATAAAATCCTCATTACATTTTTTTCTTATAATGGAGATTATAAAGAGAGATTATATAACTTTTTTCGAAACATTTCGCTGAAATAATTATTCCACCAACGTTGACCACGTAGTCCAAAATGGGTTTTTATTGTATTGATAACCGTTTTCCGTATCACTCAAACGAGACATTGCAAAACTTGAGAGGCGTTGGGCGATTTCCACAGCTTCAAACACAAATGATTAACGTGCCAAAACGTCAGGCCGTTTGCCATGAGCATCTCGCGATGAATGAATCAGTAGTTGGTCTGCGTTTAAGGTATATACACACACTCTTTGACACAAACTCTGACATTTCATGATGGGTAAGCTGGTAGTGTAAGACTTTTAGCGATGGCGTTTTGTTGCTTTTGCTATTAACACTTCTTGTACCTAGCCAGAAACATCCACGAAGGTTTTCATTACGGAATACTTTGGCTAACTCTTGCCCCATCAACCGCGTAAAAAATCTGATATTCCTGCCAACAGCAAGTGGGTGTCTAGCAGAAAGGTGATAGTCTATCTTGTTCGGAACCACCATTTTGTTTGACAAATGTTCCCTACGAATGTGATATTACTGTGCTAATTCCACGGCATAATATATACTTTATCAAGGCACAATAGTGTGCCGCGGCACACATATTCAAAAGTGTGCCGCGGCGCACAGATTCAAAAATATTCACCTGGTGTATCAAAACTAGGTATAATTTCATTGAAAACACATTTGTTGAATAACCCCGTTACTCCTACGTTCCTATGTCGTAACCGTGGACATTGGAGCACTTCTCTTGATGAACCCATAACATGTGTCTATCCGTTTGTGTATTTAACTGCCACTTGATTCCATGTGGCTTGTGATCAAGAGACCAGTCCATTCTCTGATGTTATTGATCTAATTCGTTCTCTACACAGCCTCTCGAAATATCCACGAGGATGTTTTGCCTGGCCAGTGGATCTTATTACGCAGAAATGCCATCACAACTTTCGTGTTTACATTGTAGATGTGATATTTTCGTGTTGTCCGATGTTTTAGCTTACTATAATGCGGGACTTTCCGTTTTGTGACATGGTGCCTATATGTGATTCGCTAGATGTTACCCTATAGCCATTCATATCTATCGTCTTTGTTCTTCTCTTAAGTTCTACTCTTAGGACGCATGTCTCGCATATGTAAAGGCTGGTAGAGATGACCGGAGCACCAGCACTCTGGTTTGAGTTTTCGTGATTATAGTGGTTTCAACCTTGCCGGCGCGGCGTAGGTTTGTGCAAATCACGAAAGGATGTCTGGTTTTGGCACTATGTCCTATAAGCATAATGTGCTGACCAGATTACCTGTAGAATCAAATTGACATTTTATCTAACCGCCGTACAGAGCCAATCAAATGAACGCCAGTTGTTTAAGACTCTTCAACGGCCATACACTGTTGGCTTGCATGCTTACACCACTGGTCGTATGAGTTAAATTGAACTTCTGTGATCTTGCAAACAGCTGGCAAAATAACTGAGGACCTTTGATATCCCACTAGATTTTAAAAATAAACATTCACATAAATCATTACCTATGCATATTTTATGTTTAGTACGTGCGAATGGTCGGCGTGGGGCACGTGGGGAACTTGTAACTGTACCGACGGGGGACACCGCTTTCGGCAACGGGAAATATTCTGCAAATCCCGATATTCGTATTGTCGTTCTACATGTGGAAAGTCAGTTCGCCGCGAATTCAACGCATGCCCATTGATGTGTGAATCAGGTAACCTATGTGTTTGCTATTCCTATGCACACGGAAAATGTTGCCAAAATGGTAAGTACCACATAAAAGCATATTAAAAGTAATTCCTTGTGAGCTAATATACATTTCAGACGTACTGTATCAAAACGTGAGAAATTTCCCATAAGCACGTATTCAGCCATTGATGTCTTGCAGCCTATGCATAATTGTGGTCTTATAATTGTGTTTACACGAATCATTTTGAGTTTTCTGACACGTAGATGATTAATTAAGCAGCCTGAGTCTGCTCGCATGCTCAGTAAAGCACACTTTAGAATTAAAATTGCCCATTTCCCTTTCCGATTTGTTGTTGTTGAATCCATGACATAAACAGCAGCTATAAGTTTTTTCTTGCGCCATAGAAATCAGCGGCGCTAACCAAAATCTGACGGACCTTACCAAATATTCAAGAGCCAGCCATATATGTATACTGGCGCGAACTGGAAACTCTGCTTACACGGAATTATGGTATCCATATATATATATATATATATATATATATGTTCAGTTTTGTGGTATTAAATGTGCATAATATTGAGGCGACTTCACCAAAAATTGGACACACTAATTCACAAAATTTACGATATTATTAGTTGCTTGAA
Organism: Paraescarpia echinospica; assembly: GCA_020002185.1. Classification (NCBI taxonomy): domain Eukaryota; kingdom Metazoa; phylum Annelida; class Polychaeta; order Sabellida; family Siboglinidae; genus Paraescarpia; species Paraescarpia echinospica. Next base: position 2,600,139 of record CM034539.1, read on the forward strand.
GTTCAAAGGCGTGTTCTATATGTTATCATTTGAGGATCACAAGTTATCGTCAGGTCATAACCCACAGTACAAATGTGTTGTGTTGGATATTTAACTTTTTGTGAATGGATAACATGTGGACATATGTTATAACGGCGTGACTTTGGGGGGACGTACTTATTTTGAGTTGTTAGAGTGCGGTGAAATTGTTTCGCATTTCAATATTGCCCCACTCTATTTTCCGAATGTGTTGTCATTACTTGCACAACAAGACAAACACGTTGTAGGTATGTGCATACAGGTCATTTTTAAGCGGAGGAAGAGTGTTATCCACTGGTATTGATGTTATGGACTTAATCTACACATTTGTAGCACAAGACAATCAGACAAAGTGATACTCGGATGATAACACAATTTTTTTAATCAGTATAGAATCTGGCATAGTAATGATTAGCAGTAAATTACGCCTGCTTACCTTGTTCTCTGCTCTCCTCTTGTTTGTATTCCGAGTGCTAAATTTGTCGAATAATCGTATATTTTCTGTTCCTGCATTGTTGTCATTACTTGTACAACAAGACAAACACGTAGTAGATATGGGCACATTGTTCAGGTTTATGGGGAGAATGTATGTTATCCATTGGTATTGATGTTTTGATCATAACCTGCACGTTTTTAGCAAAGGACACTCAGAAAAAATGGTACACGGACGATAATATAATTATGAAAATCATGATTAACCGTAAATTAAGAAAGTGCCTTGGTATATGTTGTTCATAGTGCACTGTTAGCCACATGTGTATCCCTTATGCAGGTATACCTTGTTCTCTTCTGTCCTCTTCGTTGTATTTCGAGTGCTAGAGTTGTGGAATAATCTTTTATGTTCACATTTTCTTCACTGTAGTCGCCATATTTAATTACTGTGATATGTTAGTGCATTTTATTTACTACACTGGGCAATGTCTGCAAATAAATAGTTTAATTGTTTGGGCTGTAACTCGGCATTACTCGAACATTAAACCAATTTTATTTAAAAAAACGTTAACAAATACAATATATGTACTTACTTACAAATAAAACATTACAAATCGGCAACACTTTGGTATGATAAGGTTTTTAGCTATCCATCATATTGTCTACTCAGTGTCCATCACATTGTCTACTCAGTGTCCATCACACTGTGTACTCAGTGTCTAATGTCCATCACATCGTCTACTCATCATCACCATCCTTTTTCTCCATAGCATGGCATTTCTCTATAACTTTATTTCATGAGGCTTGAAGGTGGACACCTTGCCTACCGCCGTAGGAGGTGATACCACCTTGATGATGTCTGAGGCTTCCACAATCCCAACCTCAAGCCTCACCCATTTCCAGTTTCCTCGAGTTCGGGTCATGTATGCTACCTCAAACATGCCATCGGTCGTGATGCGCAGCACCTTGGCCATGTGTAAATCGAACGGCCAACCAACTGTCTACCATCACTTTTTGTACTCCTCTTTTCCTGCACCTCCTTTTCCTTTGCTGTATTCTCCGTGACTTCCGTCTCCTGCACCTCAATCCTCCTCAAATCCACCTCTTTCTCATGCACCTCTTTTTACTTTGCTGCCTTTTCCGTGTCCTTTGTCTCCTGCATCTCTATCTCCCTCACATTCACCTCTTTCTCATGCACCTCTGTTTCCTTGTCTGCCACTGCTGTCTTCTTCCTCTCGATCTGCAGAGGTGTTTTCATCCACCCTACACATTAATGCATTTAATTAATCAGATTGGAGAGGAAGATATTTTGGCTATGATATAACACACACACTGGTATATTAACACGATGCATTTCTTAATGCAGTATTAGTATTAACAACGTATTGCATTATCATCCATGGATCACCGTTATCGGCCGTGGCCCCCTCTGGAAAGCACTATTTTATTTTAATTTGTACAAAATAAACACTCCACAATGTGCGTAACATACAAAAGCTTGCGATAGAGTGCTTAACTTTTATTATTTTGCAGACAATTTGGTATGACAGCTTTATCCAAAATCCTAATCAATCAGGAAATAATGTACACATTCTACCGAAACCGATCTAATGTTAATTAACAACGTATTGCGTTATTATCCATGGATCATCGTTATCGACCGTGGCCCCTTTTTAGAAACACTCCTGAAACACTGTATCCCGCAGTATTATAGCTCATGCGTCATGAAATGTGGTCGTCATCGAGAGGCACATATAACATCAAGTTCGAGCACTATCACGCATAAATAACATGTGTATGACTGTTACCGTAGATCAGAATAGTCTAGCAAAACAATCTACATACAGCAAAACAGTTATAAATCAGGACATATATTTTATTTAGTGCGACCTTTTGTAGCGCACATTAACAAGATGGTGAACGGTCGTGTAGTTTCGCAGAAAGCCAATAGAGGCTACTCAAAAGCAATCAAAACATTACCACCGTCTCGCGGATCGGACGATAACAACAATTGGACGGTAACTTGATGCTTTTCCCGGACCATATCATACAAAGGAAACTGCTCTGGTTGCCAGAGATATGTTCTTTCGTAGGAATACAAATCTCCTACTATTCTTCACAAGTTTGTGTTAAAAAGAAAGAAAAAAGGGCCCCGGATGATATCGCGAAAAACTTCCCCAAACCTGAGTCGGCGGAGAAAAAAGAAAAAAGAAAAATACCAAAAGGTACATCTGAAAAATGCATTGCATTTTAGTACTACACACTTTAGGATATATATCCAGCTAAATATGCATGTTATTGATTAATAATTTTAAATGAATATGTCATTAGGAAAACTGGTCCTCGGGCGATAACACCAATATTCCCCATGACCAATATATTGTGGAAACATCAGGTTATTTGCCTGAATATATATAGAGGTAAACATGTAACACAAAATTGAAAATGGCCAAAAACGACAAGTTTATCAGCTTTAGTTACAAAAGTTTTCAAACTAGAAAAGACAAATTATATATCCTCCGAAAGGTATCATCGAACCGGATAAACGTGGCATATTGCCACGCATTTAGTCACATAATTACTCAAGATACATGTCTAAACATGCCGTGTACCCCGTTCATTGGATTTGACCACACACACACACACATATATATATATATATATATATATATATATATATCACATTGTAGTTAGTGCTTAATAGAACACCATTCCAATACAATAAATGCATGAAAATCATATGGACTAGTCATATGAAGGATTAATGAATATTATTTACATTATAAAAAAGACCCAAAGAATTGGTTTAATCCCACTTCATCAGATGATGTTGAGTGATTATTCATTGACATTTGATATGAATATCAAGGTAACCACACATGTCAATTCAGAAGCCGCGAGATATATAGAAATCCTACACATCAGAATAAATAGAGATATCTTAATCTGAAGAAATAATAAACATTTCTAAGGATTAATTGAGTTTGAATTTCTAAACAAATATTTATAAGTGTTAATATATTTACTACAACACCTGCCTTAGTTGAACACATGTTGATGACATGATACATTGATCACGGACTGCTCTCCATTAACTGTCTAGTTCTACACAGAAAAAAAACATTTTTTGCAACAAAGTTGTATCTATCTGAAACCGACTACCTGAACGCATAGTTAACTTTCAAAATACAATTTAGGAAAGCCCTACGTATAATAAACTTTGATTACGCCATGACGTTTTATAGGCTCTTGTAGGAATCTACTTGATCGGAATATTTGTGTATTATTATTATTATTATTGCATATTATCAGTTCACCATTACGGTGCATTACATATGATGTTGGGTGCATGTAAAACGTTGTCTTCTGTATTGTATTCGTGTAATAGTGATATGTGTATATATCAATTGTCACGTGTTGTACACATGGGACACGATGTTTTTAACATTGTTGATCCTAAATAAACAATCAATCAGTTGTGACATTCACACATTTGACAATTCCGATGACCTGTGGGTAGGTAATCACAAAATCATCATAAGAACGGAACGACGATGTATTTTACGTTTACAAAGTGGGACACGTTGGCGCACGATAGAGCGCCGGACTGTCGATCGAGGGGAGGGTAGTTCGATTCCGCCTGCCGCCGTTTCGAAACTTAGGCAATTCCGTTCACCAACAGAAACCTGTTCAAACTGATTATACACTAACATTAATTACTAACTCATCACCAAAAAATGGAAATGGATCAGCCACATTTCACGAAAGTACGATCTCTTCATTTTATGTAAGTTGTTACAAACTTTTGCTTCAGATTCCACTTCCTCCAGCGGTAAAGGCGGCGCAGACGGAAGTGATTACACCACCTTCTTAGCAGGTACATTTTAAAAGAGAAAACACTGCATACGCAGAATAAGCAAGTCCAGTGCATGAGTAATTAAAAAATAATTATTAATTACATTCACCTTTTAATTAGAGAGATTATGTACCCATACATAGGTACACTTCATCACATCACATAGCAAGCATGCCGATCTAATGGTATTGTGAACCAACATATATTTCAGAGAGATACTACTACAGTGTTTTACCAATATTGATAATACTGCTATTTATTTGTCTACGGACACTACACGCATTGCCAGGTAGTTCACATGTCCCTCCGCACGGGGATTAAATCAGCGATTGCTATTGAGCACACGCATTATAGACGGTCTAGTCCATCAGATGGTGCAGGTATTAGGCAATATTTAGTCACTGTTTTGCTTAAATTTATTGCGTGACAATGTAACCAATGCTTTCAGTTGGTTCGAATACGTCGCATACACATAAAATTATTACTCTTATAAGATGAAATAGCTTGAGAGTAAATTGCTTTGGTTTCCCTGATTCTAGTATACCCTTATATCCAGGCTCTCTTGCATGCGACAAACGTTGGCGCCATATCTAGGAGCCTGGGTGATGTAGTTTACCAACAACCTGTTCGCTTTTGCCCGTCGTCAATGTCCTTAGAAAACCTCGTATCTGCAATGTTTGCATTGTCTGGGTTTTTATTTTAGTAGCAACACGAACCCTGTCAGTGAAAACCTTGTAACTGTTTGTGCAACGGAATGCTCTAAAAATGTCATGTGATATAACCTTGTATCCCATTATCAAACACAAATACATAGTAATTGTGTAAAATACATCATACCCCCTGGGGGAATTATATAACAAATTATAACATCCTTGATGAATGAAGAAAACAACCGATGACAGTTTGACATGGTGGGTTCCAGTACATTCCAATGTTATACTATTAGTGTACATGTAGAAACAAGGTTCCCCTGAGCAGCAAGTGGAGAAAGTGTAAATGTAACATTTTGTAAAAAATGTAGATACAAGGTTTTCATGTGCAGCTGGGAATAGTGATAGTGCAGTGTTATTCATGACATCTTCTAAAAGATGTGTATTAAACTTGTTCCAGGACTGAAGAAATAACTTTAAAAGAACTGTGTATTCTGACAAACATTTCATATCATGAAGATGATTACGATAACGAAGATAGTTTTGAGTCTGACATTAAAGTCGAACCTGTGATCAACTTGAATAATGTTGACCACCTTTGAAAGAAGGGAGTACCCATGGTAATCTGAAGGTAGATCTACGTGAGAAGCTTTGTCGATTTTCTACCTGTGAAACGCAAGACAACTGTCGGTGGGGAATCTAGGCGAAAATCTTATTTGGCTTACCGTCTGAAAGCCAACGCAGATACCCGGAAACAAGTGTGCAAAAACATGTTTTGGCAACGCTTGGTATTGGGGAGTGGTCGGTCCATGACTGGGCTAGTGAAGACATCAACAGCGACCATGATGACAGGAGTGCAAAGCAAAATTCACGTCAACCAGTGAAGCTTGCAAGTCACTAAGACTTTTGTTGAACAAACTTCCTAAAGTTCCATCTCACTATTGCCGCAGCTCATCTTCAAAGATGTACCTTGAACCAATCGTAACAACAATGGCACAGCTGCATCAGTTGTATGTCACTGACTGCCAGGAAAATGGAACTGAGCAGCCTCTCTCTCGTCAAATCTTGAGCAGTGAGTTCACGAAGAAGAATCTGAGTCTATGCCAACTGAAAAAAGACCAATGCGATACATGCTGTGCCCACAAAGTACGAAACATTCCGCAACAAGAATGGATGTCCCATTGCCAACGCAAGGATATGGCTCGCAAGGCAAAACAGTTTAACAAGGAATTTTGTGCTGAAAAAGGCAGTAAAACAATTGTTTTTACCATGGATTTACAAGCACTTCTTCGTTGCTCTAGGTTGGAGGCATCATCACTGTTCTATAAAACTAAACAAGGTGTGCACAATTTTACATTGTTCAACTTGTTAGATCACTGTGTGCTGTGCTTTGTTTGGCATGAAGGTCAACGTGGCCTTACTGCAAATGAGTTTGCTGCATATGTCATGGATTACCTGAATAAACATGATGACTATGAGGAATACATCGATTGGAGCGACGGATGTGGTTATCAAAACCACAAACACCAACTTGTCCAATGCATTGCTTCACTACATGCGAGGGGAAGGACGCTGTTGTATGTCTACCGGGGGCTAGGATATGAGACCGAAAGGGTAGAGAAGGTATTTGGGGCATGGCAAGGGAAGGTCTATACTAGTACACGTAGGGACAAACAATGCAGACAAGGAGGGAACAACTGGGATAGTTCAGAAGTACAGACATCTAGTGAGGAAGCTAAAGAAGACAAGAGTGGAACAGGTTATTCTGTCAGGAATTTTGCCAGTAATGGGAGGAAGGGGGGCAAGATACAGAAACTGTAAGAGGATGGCGATCAACGCACTAGTTGAGCAGATGTGTGAGGAAGAGGGCGTGGGATTCATAGATTTATGGGGGTACTTTGATGGGAGAGAAGATATGTACATGAGAGATGGCCTCCATCTAAGTGGAAAGGGGGCAGCAGTTTTCTCAGAGAATCTGCTGCGATCTGTTGACAGTGGGACAGGTTGCATCTATTTAAACTATTCGCAGGGGGGACTCGCAGAGAAGCCTAAAACTGGAGGCATAGATAAAGACAGCAAAAATAATTCAGCAAAGAACAGTCTGGAAAACTGTTCTGAAGCTGGGTATAAATGAGTTTGTTTAAATGCAAGGAGTATAGTAAACAAAAGAAATGAACTAAACATTATGGTAGAAAATATTGACACTCACATAATAGGTATAACCAAGTCATGGGCAACCACCGATATATCAGATGCCGAATTGGGACTGACAGGATATGTAATGTTTAGGAAAGATAGAATAGGAAGAAGGGGAGGTGGAGTTATTTTTTATATTAAAGAATCTATCCAGGCTTATGAAATAAAATTAGACAGAGAAGCAGATTGCGAAGAAGCTGTTTGGTGTAACATAGTTACAGGAAACTCAACGTTAACGGTTGGATTAGTTTATCGAAGTCCAAACATAAGCATTGAAGAGAATGAAAAAACACAAAACGCTATAAGGGAAGTCAGCAAACGGGACTGTGTTATTATGGGAGATTTTAACCATGGGCATATAAAATGGAAATCTCTACAGAGTATGGGTAGTGAGGACCACAAGTTTTTAGTTTTAGTACAATACAGTTTCCTTTCTCAACATGTGCTAGAACCAAACAGGGGAAAGAATGTGTTAGACTTAGTTTTGTACTCACAGAATGAATTAGTTGACAATGTTAAATTATGTGAGCCTCTGGGAAGTAGTGATCACAACCAGATACATTTTACCATCAATGAAAAATCAGAAAGAAATAATAAAAAGCAGTTCAGGAGAAATTTTCACAAAGGAAGATATAAGGAAATGACGAAATATTTAGCAAAGATAGACTGGAATAACACACTGAAGAATAAGACAGCAACATAATGCTGGAATAACTTAAAGAATGAAATAGAGTGCATCGTAGATAAATTTGTTCCCTTCAAAAAACAAGGGAAACGGACCAGAAAGAAATACTTATCGAAAGAAGCCATTAGAAAAATTAAGTATAAACAAATGATGTGGAAGTCATATAGACTTACTGGAAATGACGAAGAATACAACATTTATAAAGAAGCACTAAACCAAGCTACTGCAGAAATTAGAAATTCAAAGAGAAGCTATAAACATAAATTAGCTTGTAATATAAAACATGACAGCAAGAGTTTTTATGCGTATGTTCGAAGCAAACAGAAAGTTCAGGATAAGGTCGGTCCTCTAGAAGATAGAGCTGGAAATATAATATCAGAAGGATTCTTAATGGCAGAAGACCTGAATGAGTATTTTAGTTCAGTGTTTACCAGAGAAGACACTAGTTCACTGCCATTACCAGAGGCTAAGTTCAAGGGGGTAGAATCAGACTATTTAGGACAGTTAATTGTAACCTCAGAAATGGTAGCTAAGAAAATTACGGCTACGAAGGATAATAAATCACCTGGAGTGGATGGTATTCCACCCAAACTACTATTGGAAATTGTAGAACAAATTAGCATACCGCTTGCAACAGTTTTCAACTTGTCATTAGAAGAGGGAGTGGTTCCCTTAGAATGGAAGAAGCAAACATTATACCGTTATTTAAAAAAGGTTCGAGAAACAAGTCAAATTATTAGACCAGTTAGTTTAACATCGGTGATTTGTAAATTATTAGAAAGATTAATTATACATCACATGGTGGATTTTCTTGTTAAACATAACTTGATAAACCCATCTCAACATGGGTTTCTAAAAGCGAGGTCATGCTTAACAAATATGTTATGTTTCTTGGAAGATATCACTAAGTGGGTAGATGATCGATCATCAGTAGATATCATCTACTTAGATTTTCAAAAAGCTTTCGACAAAGTGCCACATCAAAGATTACTGCTTAAACTAAACCATGGCATAGGGAAAGGTATAATTAACTGGATAGAAAAATGGCTGATTGACAGAAGACAACGGGTAGTTGTTGATGGGGAGGCTTCAAACTGGAAATCAGTTTTGAGTGGGGTTCCACAGGGATCAGTACTGGGACCTATATTATTCTTAATATATATAAACGATTTGGACGATGATATAGCTAGCAAAGTGTTGACATTTGCAGATGATACAAAAGTGTTTAGAAGGATTAAAAGTGATGGAGATAGACAGCATTTACAATATGATCTTGACAGGTTGATCAAATGGTCTGAAAAGTGGCAAATGTTGTTCAATTTTGGGAAATATAAATGCCTTCACACAGGACATGGGAACGAATATGTAGAATATACAATGGGGGGAACTGTACTAAGTACTACTGTAAAAGAAAAAGACTTAGGTCTGACAATTAGTGCTGACATGAAGGTTTCAGAGCAGTGTGGAATTGCAGCTTCAAAAGGAAATCATATCCTTGGATTGATTAGGCGAAATATAGCATATAAAAAAACTAATATTACCGCTGTACAAAACAATAGTTAGGCCTCATTTAGAATATTGCATACAAGCGTGGAGGCCATACTGCAAGAAGGACATATATATGCTAGAAAGAGTACAGAGGAGAGCGACTAAAATGATACCAAAACTGAGGGATCTTAGTTATAAAAAACGCCTAAAAGAATGTGGTTTAACAACACTAGAGACCAGGAGATTGAGAGGAGATCAGATAGAAGTGTTTAAAATATTGAATGGTTATGAAAATATTGATAGAAGTATGTTTTTTTCAGTTAAGAAAGATAGAAAGACTAGAGGACATGAAGTTACATTAGTAAAGGAGCAGTGTAGATTAGACGTAAGAAAGTTCACATTTTCACAAAGGACTGTGAATGAATGGAACAGATTATCTGATGATTGTGTGGGTGCTAGTAGTGTGAATATGTTTAAAAATAAAATCGACAAATACCTCAGAAGGGCTGGATATATGTAAATAAAAGGGTTGGACTCTTTATAAGCCAAAGGGCTTCATTGTCCACCTGCCATCTAGAGTTAATTCTCTGGATGGCAATCTTGTTAAATCTTGTTAAATCTTATTAAAATTTTGCAACATGCAAGGGGGGAAACGATCACACAAAAATACCTTGAAAGAGGTCACACACAAATGGAGATCTATTCGGTGCATATTGCTATAGAACGAAAATTGAAAAACAAGGAAATCCATTGCCCTGCAAATTATATATTTGTAGTCTACAATTTTAATTCCATAACTTTTTTCAAAAGTGATTTTGTGTCTTTTCTTAAAAAGTAAACCTCATAAGTGACATGCATGGACATTTTTTTGCACAGCAATCTTTATAACTGACACACCGTGTATATTATTAGAAGAATTCAAAAATAAAATATATCTTTTCGTAAAGGCTTTATTTATTGTCTTTCCTTTAGAAACCTTTCAATATACCTGACACCAGGGCAGAGTAAGATATTCTTTTCTGCCTCCTGAAAAAACTTGTAAAATGCAGCGAAGAGGTTTTCTAAGGACACTGACGCAGTGCATCTTGCAGCACTGAGGGAACTTCACTTTGCCGCCTACTTGGTTGCCATGGTATAACATTCGCAATGTCAACTCTGGATTATAATAATATTTGCAAGCATTCCGTCTGCTGTCCATTTCTGTGCTTCACGAATGTATATTATTATTATATATTTGCAGTATTTGGCAGTGTGCTCGGCATAGTCGTCATGTGCCCGTTTCTATGTTGTTGCTACTGTTGTTTTTGTCAATCGTCGTCAGAAGATACTGAAACAACACAAACGGTAAGTTTAAGCGTAGACATCAATATGCGCGCGCGTGTGTGTGCATGCGTGCGTGCGTGTGCTTGTGCGTTTGAGTGTGTACGTGAGCGTGTGCGTTGGTGTGTGTACGTGTGCGTACGGGCGTGACCTGTTGCATAGACAAAAATCCGTCAAGCTATTAAAAAATGGATGCTGAACTCGTGGAGTTGGAGCGTTTCGAGAGTCCTTTGTGTGATTTCGGGAGTACAACGTCTAGCAAAATCAGTCAGCAGATGCGCTGATTGTGTGGGACTTAAAATCAGCGAAAAGAAGATAAAAACACATGGTAACAAGGGATCATCAACCACCACATAAGTTTTGATCAACGAGAACAAAGCAGAAACAGTGGAAAATGTTATCTACCTTGGCAGTTCTATCAACAACCAACGAATCATTGATCACGAACTAAACTGCTGAGTGGGGAAAGCATCAGCAACATTCAGCCAGCTGAGGAAAATATGGAACAATACATTTACCCTCTGATTTAAACTCCGCTTCTACAATTCAAATAAATGCCTGCACAAGATCTTGGGTATTCATTGAACCGACGATGTGGCAAGTGAAGAGGTCTCGTCGGGACAACCTCTGGCATCTGGCATCATCATCAAATGACGTATCCAGTTTGTACAGTCACAGTCAAAATTCTGCGCTTATCAACGTTGATAACGGGTATATATTTGTATACATTACAATTACTGCATGACATCTCATAAATCAAACATTCCCGCATATAGCTGTCACTTTAAATACGTTATGTACTCTCGTTAAGGCATTATGCATGCTGCTAACAAAAAAGCCACCCTATTGTTAAATGTATAATTTTAATGCAAAGTTATAATATAACAATAATTATTATATTAAATATTATTTAATAAGAATTAATTGACAGTGTTTAACACTAACTAATTCATTAACATAACTAATTACTAACACTAACTCACATCAAACAAGCAAAATAATACAAAAGAATAATAATATAAAATTACACTAATGTTAAAATAAAACTGACATTTATTTAATTGTTAAACGTTATTAAACTATTTATTTAAAACAAGTTAACAGTTAACCAAAAATACCAATTAATACTAACTAACTGTTCTAATAGCCCTACTAATATGGATTTAAAAAGCACAAATCCTTAACCCTAAACGTTTTTAAATACTAACAGTTTAAAATGCACTGTAATGGTGATTCGTTCTGTGTAGTCATAACTAAACAACACACAGATTTTATAAACCGTTTCAATTGGAAGGTTTATTTTATTTTCAGTTAGTACAAAATATAACAGTTTGGGATAAATATTCCGTTTCATAATTCCTTATGAAGTATTTTTATAGTATATTGAAAAGCTTTGGAGAGAATGAATATAAACTTATTTCTGAGTTCATATGGTACAATGTTAAAGAAAGTAAAAACAAGGCAGCAACTAAATTCCATTTTTCATGTGTACACAAAGTATAGCTTTGTATGTAACATTTGGCAATATGAAAAACTACATAAAAATGCATTGATAGTTTAAATCAGTTTTTAATCCCACCTGTATCGCGATTCCCGCGGAAAGTATATAGTTAATGAGCTAAGCAATCACGTGATATTGTGACGTCACAGGCGCGAATGTCGCGCAACATGCCAGCATGTTCAATACATTCACAGCATGTTTACAACGATAGATGTTGAGTCAAAGCGAGCGTCAGAATGAGTTATTATGCGGTATTCTGATGTAATAGGCCCTACACACACTAGTCATAATAGAGGAATATTTACGGTTCCAACTTTGTTGAAAAAATTAAGTGAGAGAAACTCCAGTCAACCTGTCAACGTCAACAAGACAAACCGACCACAAAAACCTTCGCCGCCTCAGCTTATTTTGAGAACAATGGTTTCTGATTGCGACCCAGAAAACTAATCTACATCAGTAAACATACAAACGAACGAAAATATTGTATCCAACTGCAGAAAGTAACGATATATGATATCATAACATTACATGAAGGAAGAGCTGTACAATTTAGCATAACCCTCAATCTGGTTCATTTTTTCCCTTCAGTCCATGTGGCCGAGTGGTTAAGTGCGTTGACTCAGCGCGCAGTTGGTTTCACTACCGACACGGCTTCAAACCTAACATCAAAGTTTTTAAAAAGTGTATTTTTATTTATCTTTTCGCAAAATAATATAAACCAAGCTATTTTTACACTGTTTATCATTAAATATATCGAATGTTTTGTAGTAATTATTTATTCACGATAAAAATAAAAATAATATGACATTACCGGGAATGTACAATTTCCGCTGATCTTGTAAGTTTTTTATTTTCATTCATCCAGAAAAACCAAAGTTTGTCTTCACATATATAATTACGATGAACTACTCGACATTATAGAGCAAAGGGATTAATCTTCAAATTAATCAGTGCAATAAACCTACATTACCAATGAAAAATGGCGTCAAAGAAAGAATTACACCAACTGGTAATGTGCGTTTATTGCACTGATTAAAATTGAAGAGTAATCGTTTTACTATACTCTATACAGTAGTTGATCATAAGTATATATATATATATGAAGACAAACTGTGTGTTTGTTTGAATAAATGTAAATACAAAATATTAAAGATCAGCGGAAATTGTGCATTTCCGGTAATATAATATAAAACAGGATGCATAGTACATTTGTCTTGCTATACGACTATTCCTTTTTAGTATATGATTACATGTGCCGAGATTAATTTGTAAATGACTAAATTCAGGTGAATCATAAGGAGTTTGTTTAAGTTTCCTGTACATTATTATCTATAAATGAGATTGAACGAATGATTCCTTGAGTTATCCAATTTGATTGTTTGTGTTTATGTTTGTTAAACCTAACCGTTTCAGCTGAAAAGTTCTTGCCTATATTAGTAGTAATTATTTTATCTAAGATAGTGTTGTTATTATTAGGATTGGCAGTTTATCCCTATTTAATTGTTCATAGACATTTGCTTTGCATACGTAATTTTTTTAATTTAACAGTGAAGATGGATTTTCCTTTTCTATACAAATTAATTTTGTAGATTCATAATTGGAATTTCATTTATCTAAGGTAATAAAGTAAGGTTGATGATCTGAAATGCAGTTAGTTAAAATCCAGCTATAGTGTTTTTACTTGCAGAAGTAAGTTTGCACAGGGTATTATCAAGAAGTGTGCTAGGTAAGGTTTTAAGCATAGGTATTAGATCATTTGTAATTGTATGTTGATGTTCAGTGAATTTTCTTGAAGGTCGATATATGTATCCGATTAAAATTTTCTTTTTAGGGTACTGCCTGATACTTCAATAAATTGTCCTTCCTAAATATCAGATGTGTTATATATGTTTAGGATTGTATGTTTATATTCATTATTCAAATATATCAGAAGACCACCTTGGACACTACATACTTTACCCATAGAGATCCGACAGAATCCAGTCAAATCAAAAAGTGAAGTATCAGAGTTATCTGTTAGCCAAGTTTCCTGTAAACAAATAGCACTGATCTTATCATCATGTTTATTAATTTTGTTGTAGTAATATTTTCTCGACTATCAATATTAGCATTTATACTTTAACAATTTAAAGTCAATATCGTAAAGTTGTTAGTTTTAAGTTTATAAAGTTTATCAACATTTGGAGAATGTCATATTATTTCAGGTATTTCATAGACAGAGTCATCAACATGGTTAGTGTTATTATTAAGGAGATATGTAACAGAATTGGTATTTAATCCTCCAAAACATCTTACAAAATAATCATCATGAATCATGGCTGCTAAAAAAATAGTGATTAGACAATTGACATGTATTATTGAATATGCAAATCTTTTGTGAATAGTTCGTTTACATTTTATTGTTAAGTAAAGCGATGACATTATTAATAAATGTCGTTTTAAATATTATATTAAAACATAAAGTATAAAAGTTTGTAGTTGTAAATGTAACAAATTGTGAAACGTTAAAAAATACGTCATTGTTATTTCTATAATCCAGTTGTATTATAGTACATACAAAATTCCTAATTGTTCTACTGTTTACGTATACTATAACTATTGACCACAATTGAGAAACAACTATTAATATTATACAGATAATTTTTTATAATATTGTAATGTAATATATATGGAACATTAACATGCAAAACAGGTGTGTGTATTATGACATTTGATTCACAAGCGAAAAACATTTGAATGATAATTGTTAATATGGCAAAAATAGAGGGGTATTTACACGAAACCCCAAAACATGTATCAAAGTTAAGATACATATTGTTCAAATAAAAAATAATTAGCAAATTTATGTGAAGTTCATTGAAAATGTTCACACATGTCGTCGTTGTGAAACATCACGAAATGCTTCATCTATCTGGATGGTTACCTCGATAAACGTAACCTTTACCGAGCCGTTTATGAAAAATACAGTTATCTCTTCCGGAAGATGGTTATGTTTGCTCTGTCCCGTACATGGGATGTGAGTGATGGGCATGGGGTGGGTTCGGATATGGAACCACCGTGATTATTGTTCCCAAGTAACAATGTAACTTATGATTTCAAAACGGCGCGCAAATGGACAGTTCCAAGAGCACGAGCGATGACGATAAAACAATGATAGCAGGTAGCACTATAATTAGTAGGTATATAGCCGATTACGTACATGTTGAAAAAACCTTCAAAAAGCCCTGCCTCCATTTTCACAAAATAAATCACCACGCAGTAAAAATTCACAATAGAAAGTGTCACCCGGTCAGGTTGTGCCCGGTAAATGTCATAGATAAATCATGGCGTGACAGCTTGTAACATTTAGGTACCCCTGAAGTGATTTTTTCAGAATAGTTGCCAAGTCTATGATGCGTCTTTGCGAAAAAAAGTTATCTCTCGAGAACATTAACACTGAATATTGATGTGCCTCGTAAGATCAACATACACTCATTATTATAAAATATCGGCCGCTAATCGTTTTGTGACCGGAGATAGTGGCATTGCGACGGCACAGGGATGTCGGATGTGGTCTTAGTCATAATATTTCTAAAATAATAAAAATAACAATAATATAATCTTGACATTCATATCCATAACCTCTATTCAGGGGTGTTTATAATAAAATGCTACTGACACAACTACTAAAATGTAAAAACAAAAACTATACGAACACTTCACTAAGTAAATATGTACTAAGCAAACCTAAGCTAATACTATAAAAGCATACATACAAAAGCATACAACTATAACTAAAATTTTATAAATACATATACAATAAAATATTAATTAACTAATTATTAAAATGATATTCTAGTATTTTGGTAGAAATAAATGTGATAAATTCGCTTATGCATTGCCGTGTGCATTACAGGCTGTCTACTACGTTCCCAATTCTGACAACACGGCCACGATATCCATATACGGTCAGTATCGATGCACTTGCATATTGAGTTACCCTTCTTGTTCATGATATCTTTTATTAGGTTGACTTTTTGGCAAACAAAACAGTCCAGTTTCTGGTTTCTGAGTTCCGCAAACAGCTCGTTTTAGCCGTAATGCTCGTAGCTAATTATAGATGACATACATTATTTTACAGGACATATCGAACGTCATGAAATATATTATAAATGTAAGACAATCCTAACTTGACGCAGGTTTACTTAATGTTACACACAAATCTTTCATTTATCGAGTTCATTTTTGTAGCGCAAAATGTTCAATTTCCGGCCAATGTGAACGTTCGTTAAATGGTACGGCACTGCAGGCACGTGACTATAGGGACGGTTCTGGGGTTCAGACGAACCCCTCTGCAAATAACGATTTTAATCAATGAGTGTTATAAAAACGTACAGTGAAATATACACAAAATTCGTTTATATGAACATAATATATTTGTTGTTGGAAGGATTCGGCTATCCCAATTTTTTGAAAATCCCTCCTAAAACTAAAACGAATCCCACAGTCCAAATGTAAGATCCACTAAAACGCCGCTGCCACCGAAGAATGATTCTTTCCCAGATATGTTCTTACCCAATGCCACACTTGGGGTCTTTGCAATGGCATCATGTCCGATAGCGTATAATTTTAAGATCTGTGCCGGTACTCATATGGCACTTTAGTATGAGCAACCATCATATTTACATTCATTGCTTACTCTGGAAACTTCTCTTGCTTCGACCATCTAGTTATGATTTACTTTTGTTCCTAGAGTAAATTATACCATTGGAACTATGATTGTTTCTGCTGCTGCATTAACGTTTCGGAATATGGTCTTCTTAGTGTTATATCGATTGAAGTTACCATCCAAATCCGCCGTCATTAACAAATATATATTACTTTATAGCCATGCGTATCCATCTTAATTCCTGGCGCATCCTACAATATTGGCAACTTGAATAGCGTTAATTGATTTTGATCATGGGAGGGCCTTCATAGAATAGATTTGTCTACGCTGGTTAATTCACATTAAGATGGGTGTGTAGCCTCACATAACTGACTCTGGTGGTCCGGGTGTTGGCCAGTGAAGCGTGCGTTAGGGTCTGCACGATGTTATTTTGCATAGTTGCGATGTTCAAATATTAAAAGTCAATAATCCGACGGATGCCACCCTGGCACCATTGAGCATTTTGCACAAACTCATTAATCTGCTAATTAGACATCGCCATTAAAATGTATACTACTTTTCTGAATATATCGAATTGTAAACATCCAAATAATAAAAATGATGTGTCGTAATGCATGTTTTCATTATACCCAGGTATGACTACATCAGTGAACAAATTACAGAATGCCTATTTGTCGCATGATTATGCAAATTAGCTCTGACCAATATAACTTGATGATATTCGTTTATATCTCAATAGGCTAGCGATATGCACTACTTAATGGACCGACAAGGGCACCATGAAATGATGAATATCCGAACTTTTGCAATATCGCGAACGTCATCTAGTTACAATAACTCTGTGTCGACTTAATTTCTATGGACTTGTTACATATATCGCGAAAGAAGAATTTCTTTCCGTCAAAACGAGATATGATTTGGAGGTGTCAGTTTATAGAGTTTTTGTGGAGTGGCGACCAAACAGTGTCACCGTCAAGCGATAAATGTTCGAAATTGCACCATCCCGCAAACGTTATTTAATATCAATGGTGGCTTATACCATATATTCGCTACTGACTTACTCATGGCCATGTGATATACATTTTGAAAGCCTACTGTCTCTACGTAAATACAGGAAACCAGTGGGAGCTATCAAGTGGTGCAGTAAGTGTGGAGAGAAGGTCAAGCAAGGACATCACCAAATGATGACTGTTAAAAACTGTGCCATTCTGTAAATGTTGTACAATTACAATGGTTGCATAATTATCTACTTTGTCTACCTACACTGGGCCATGTTACACATCTATGCGTATTGATCCCCGTCAAAATGATTGGCATGAAATTGTAAAGTGGTGGTCTAATTGTGGAGTGAAGGTTGAACAAGGTCATCATCAAAAGATGCATTTTCGAAATTGAGCCATTCCGCAGATTGCAGGTGATATTATACTTCTACGGCATGTTTGCATCACCCATGGGATGAGAAAATATATGTTGGTGGATGCCACCCTCAATTTTGAATTTGAATGACATTTTGAGGGTAACAAACTCAACCTTGGGTCGAAATATTTGTATTAATTAACTGATATGTTCTTGTGCACATGACAGCCTCTTCACGTCCTATGTCCACCCCCAGCCATCTGGAATGGGCGCCTGGTGATGAACCAGTTGACTGGTCAACCAAATAAAAGCTTGTTACGTTATGCGCTCTGTATACTCTTAAAGAGCATCCGGAGTTATTGAAATATATTAGTGATATTATTCCTTTGACAGAATATCTTTCTCATTGCCTCGATAACGGAGACCACGCACGCTGCAAATCCAGGTCCAAATGGATGTGTGAATGCTGTGGTTCCTTCGTGGTATGAAATTTGGATTTCTCATGCTATTGACAACTGGCAATGACGTGGACAGATCATTTCCCAGAGCATGGTGGATGCCGTTGCCATTAATATGAAAAACGTTATTGCCTGTCCCAAAGCCTATCCAAATGTACGCAGCTGGATATAAACTTGACAAGTTCATAACTCCCAACGATCGTAAACACATTGCGAATCATACTTGGCTTTGACCCCTTTTCCACAAAGCATTTTGCACCAGGATCAACAGTTGTGTGCCAGGTTCTTCATGGTCATACTGGATATAGCATGTCATAGTTGCACCTAGTGACGACAGCTGGGGTGTTTGAAGTGTCAAACACTTCCTTTCAACCTAGATGGTGGAGCTTTGCAACCTTAATGGAGAGAAATGCAAGTAGATCATGTATGATGGTAACATCGCAATGGAAGTATTTCCAGTTTATTGACACCTTTTTGTGCCATGTTACTCTCCTCAGAATCTCGTTACCACGCTTCTCTCCTGTGGATTATTTGACTCTGCTGGCGAGGTACGTGCCCAGGTCGACGCCAATATTGTGGAGTGAATTAAGTGCTTCATGATGTGCGGAACAACAAAACTGTATACATACTCATCAAACGTGGTAATGTTGGTTGATGCATCTGTTGACAATGACCGTCAACCTCATTTTAAACCTTCACTCCTCAGTCATACCACCACTTTACAACTCTACGCCATGCCTCATTTTGACAGAGATACAGTGCACATAGGTGTAGAACATTGCATAGTGTAGGTAGACAAAGTAGATATGCAAACATTGTAATTGCGCAACGTCTGCGGAATAGCGCAGTTTTGAACATTGATCATTTGGTGGTGTCCTTGCTTGACCTTCACTCCACACTTACTACATCACTTGATAGCTCCCGATGGTACCTCGTATTTGCGGGGAGGTAGTAAGCTTTCCAAGGTATACGAAGTGGCCAAGCGTAGGCAGGTAATGTGTATAAACCACCATTGATTTTGTACAACGTTTACATGATGACGTAATTTCGAACATTTATCATTTGACGGTGATACTGTTTAATCGTCGCTCCACACAAACTTCATCAACTGACACCTCCAATTCATATCACATTTTGAGGGGATGTAATTCCTCTTTCACATCGAATATAACATGTCAATAGAATTCCACTGTGATCTTGTTTGACCTAAGCTCAAGGTCACCGTGAGAGAACCTACTCCTGTTGGTCGTTGTTCACCCTGACATAATATAGCAGGTGGCCGCTTTATGAGAGAACCTACTCCTGTTGGTCGTTGTTCACCCTGACATGATATAGCAGGTGGCCGCTTTATGAGAGAACCTACTCCTGTTGGCCGTTGTTCACCCTGACATGATATAGCAGGTGGCCGCTTTATGAGAGAACCTACTCCTGTTGGTCGTTGTTCACCCTGACATGATATAGCAGGTGGCCACTTTGTGAGAGAACCTACTCCTGTTGGCCGTTGTTCACCCTGACATGATATAGCAGGTGGCCGCTTTATGAGAGAACCTACTTCTGTTGGCCGTTGTTCACCCTGACATGATATAGCAGGTGGTCGCTTTATGAGAGAACCTACTCCTGTTGGCCGTTGTTCACCCTGACATGATATAGCAGGTGGCCACTTTGTGAGAGAACCTACTCCTGTTGGTCGTTGTTCAGTCTGACATGATATAGCAGGTGGCCGCTTTATGAGAGAACCTACTCCTGTTGGCCGTTGTTCAGCCTGACATGATATAGCAGGTGGCCACTTTGTGAGAGAACCTACTCCTGTTGGCCGTTGTTCACCCTGACATGATATAGCAGGTGGTCGCTTTATGAGAGAACCTACTCCTGTTGGTCGTTGTTCAGCCTGACATGATATAGCAGGTGGCCACTTTGTGAGAGAACCTACTCCTGTTGGCCGTTGTTCACCCTGACATGATATAGCAGGTGGCCGCTTTATGAGAGAACCTACTCCTGTTGGTCGTTGTTCACCCTGACATGATATAGCAGGTGGCCACTTTGTGAGAGAACCTACTCCTGTTGGTCGTTGTTCAGTCTGACATGATATAGCAGGTGGCCGCTTTATGAGAGAACCTACTCCTGTTGGTCGTTGTTCACCCTGACATGATATAGCAGGTGGCCACTTTGTGAGAGAACCTACTCCTGTTGGTCGTTGTTCAGTCTGACATGATATAGCAGGTGGCCGCTTTATGAGAGAACCTACTCCTGTTGGCCGTTGTTCAGCCTGACATGATATAGCAGGTGGCCACTTTGTGAGAGAACCTACTCCTGTTGGCCGTTGTTCACCCTGACATGATATAGCAGGTGGCCACTTTGTGAGAGAACCTACTCCTGTTGGCCGTTGTTCACCCTGACATGATATAGCAGGTGGCCGCTTTATGAGAGAACCTACTCCTGTTGGCCGTGGCCCGCTTTATGACCCTGACATGATATAGCTACTCCTGTTGACCCTTTATGTACTCCTGACCCTGACATGATATAGCAGGTGGCCGCTTTATGAGAGAACCTACTCTGTTGGCCGTTGTTCACCCTGACATGATATAGCAGGTGGCCGCTTTATGAGAGAACCTACTCCTGTTGGCCGTTGTTCAGCCTGACATGATATAGCAGGTGGCCGCTTTATGAGAGAACCTACTCCTGTTGGCCGTTGTTCAGCCTGACATGATATAGCAGGTGGCCGCTTTATGAGAGAACCTACTCCTGTTGGCCGTTGTTCAGCCTGACATGATATAGCAGGTGGCCACTTTGTGAGAGAACCTACTCCTGTTGGCCGTTGTTCACCCTGACATGATATAGCAGGTGGCCGCTTTATGAGAGAATCTACTTCTGTTGGCCGTTGTTCAGCCTGACATGATATAGCAGGTGGCCGCTTTATGAGAGAACCTACTCCTGTTGGCCGTTGTTCAGCCTGACATGATATAGCAGGTGGCCGCTTTATGAGAGAACCTACTCCTGTTGGCCGTTGTTCAGCCTGACATGATATAGCAGGTGGCCGCTTTGTGAGAGAACCTACTCCTGTTGGCCGTTGTTCACCCTGACATGATATAGCAGGTGGCCGCTTTATGAGAGAATCTACTTCTGTTGGCCGTTGTTCACCCTGACATGATATAGCAGGTGGCCGCTTTATGAGAGAACCTACTCCTGTTGGCCGTTGTTCACCCTGACATGATATAGCAGGTGGCCGCTTTATGAGAGAATCTACTTCTGTTGGCCGTTGTTCAGCCTGACATGATATAGCAGGTGGCCGCTTTATGAGAGAACCTACTCCTGTTGGCCGTTGTTCAGCCTGACATGATATAGCAGGTGGCCGCTTTATGAGAGAACCTACTCCTGTTGGCCGTTGTTCAGCCTGACATGATATAGCAGGTGGCCGCTTTATGAGAGAACCTACTCCTGTTGGCCGATGTTCAGCCTGACATGATATAGCAGGTGGCCGCTTTATGAGAGAACCTACTCCTGTTGGCCGTTGTTCAGCCTGACATGATATAGCAGGTGGCCGCTTTGTGAGGTGGTGAAGCATTCTTCTCTTCTTCTGACTTCTCCGATCCCGATCACATCCCATACTAAATTGGTTTCCCTACGTTCTTCCTCCAGCTTTTGTATATGTTTATCTTTTAGAAGTGTCCTTACGTTACATGTTGCTATCTTCAGTCTACATACCTTCTCTCAGCGGCTATTTTAGACCCATATATTCTTAGGCACTTCCTGCAGGTAGCCCTACTTGACCAGAGCCGCCTGCGTGGTTATACACTCTTTCGATGCTGGTGGGGACGAGGTCGTTAGATTGCTGTACCTTGCAAGCTAGTGTTGTTGGCCTACCTTCCTTGCTGGCCGGTGCGGGTTGGGAGGGGCAGGCAACGTAGGGTGAACGAAGTTGCGGAGGCCGGTACCAGTAGCGAATGATCGACCGTTCAGCACCGGGATTCCAAACCCGGTTTCTCAGATCGATCGTCCGGTAATCTAACCGCTCGGCCACTGCGCAACCCTATATATATATATATATATATATATATATATATATATATATATACGTGTATACATAAGAGTGTGCGGCTTCGATAAAATAGTTTCCACTGACATGTATAATAGGATAATGCTGCAGTTGAGTCGCCTCACAGGGATGATATTAAGGTTTTAAAGACACACACGCACATACACATACACATACACATACATATACACATACACAAACACACAACCACAAAAGCACACAAGTACAAACGCACGCACGCACACACGCACTCACGCACACAGACACATACACATATTAAACATCATGTTTCTTATAGATCACACACTAATGATTATGCTATTTAATTGTTTTTTTCATATTTCCGCTCTAGATCCTGCTGAACAGTTTGTCAAACAGCTGGAAGAAGCACGACTACACTAAGTGATCAAGCTGGAATTATTCTCTTTAATATGCGACATCATAATTACAATTTGCACCGTAGTGCATTTAGTGAGGCACGTTTAAAAGCAAACCAAACCAACTCGCCAGGATAACCGGACTTTCAAACAAAGCTTGAAGTAGCTACGGAGTGCCTAAACATTTTCGTTTTCATTCTTCAGCAAATATGTGCTACTACTGCGATTCACTACATTAATATATACATGTGTTAGCTGTTTATTGATAATCATATTCGAAACGAAGATTACAACAACTGTACGCAACAACGCATACATTATTCGCATAAACTTATGGTTTGCACAACTGCTAATTAAGAAACGTTCAATATTAACTTCGTTTAACATTTAATATGCTTAATAATTTCGTCAATAACTGTTAAACTCACGTTATGACATACCAAACATTCGAGTTTTGTACATGCTTTAATATAATGGAATCTCCATATCAGCTTGAACCTCTACTACGGTGTTTTAATTGTCCAACGGTTGACTATATAGCATAGGCCTAACATTTATTCAAAATCCATACAACAATGGAATTAATTGCACTTGAACTATTCCGATAGTTCATGCAATGTAATTTCAAACTGTTTCTAAGACTACTGTTAATGGAATGAATTAGTGCAGTGGGTATGGTGTTTATGCCTTAACTAATAGCACCAGAGTCAAATGGTGTAAGCGCATTGTTTATATATACTTAGCTGCGGTACCATGCTCTTCACAGGCACGATTTACTATGAACAAGATTTCGCTTGCTTTTTCTCCATGCATAATCTGATAACTCAGCTAGTTGTCAATCAAAAATTACTGTCGTTACACCTACGGGGTCCTGTTTGCAAAATACACACCTAAACATACTACTTGAATACCACGTCGATGTTCATGTGTGACATGACTACATAAATGTAAAACAGTGGACTGTCACTTTGCTATATACTTGAACACATAGTATACTCGCGTCGCTGTTCATGTTTAGTCTGATTTCATCAATGTAGTATAAAGCGGACAGAAACTTTTTCAAGCACATACATGTATTTTACTTGGGTTGATGTTCACATCTGGTTGGTTTATATTAATGTAACAATTATACAGTTAAGCGTCTATATAATAGTATACATCTTTAATCGGGTCGATGTTCTTGTGTGGTATGATGACTTGAATGCAATACAAACCATGTGTTGATAAATTGGATTGCCTATTATCAACCTGCGTAATGTAGTGTAAATTCAATAAAAACAGAGAAAGGGCTGCAAGAACATTTTTATAACACAGATTCACCGGGGAATAGGGGGGTTCAGAGTGGAGTAGTACAAGAAATACATGTCTGCATGGGTTGATGTTCATGTATGTTCTGGATACGTTGATGTAACAATACGGACCATGACTGCTATGCTCCTGAATAATATATGTACACTGTATACTCGGGTCGATTTGTTTATATTTTATTAACTATTGTTTGCTAAACACAATGTATTCGTTCTTGACGTTTAATAAATTTCGGCTACTTTTTCGCAACTCTCCGCTTGTTTTCCACGAATTCAAGCATACATACACGCACGCACGCACTCACACATATTATACATACATGCATACACACATGCGTATATACAATACACATAAATACATATATACATGCATACATGCATACATAGATACATAGATACATAGATACATAGATACATACATATATACATAGATACATACATACATACATACATACATACATACATACATACATACATACAAACTTACTTATGTACATACATACATACATACATACTTGCGTACACATGGACTACATGCGTACACACATACATACAAACAAACGTACGTGCATACGTACAGAAACACACATACATACTTAATTTGCATGCATGCATGCATATAAACACGCGCTAGTTCGACTGTAATTCACTCCCATTCACTCACTCATTCACTCACTCACACACTCACACACACACATTCACTCACGCACTCACGGAGCTGTGAAGAGAACATTTTAGAAAGAAAATAAGCGAGTGGTCAGGCAATAATGTACCTGACCCCCGGAGTAGGCATGTGCACGTAGTCCTTGTGGTGACGTTGTCTCCACACAGCCACCGCTACATGTGAATAGTTGAACAGATAAGAGTATTTGTTCATGGAAACCGTTAACATGTTAGTATGTTAATATGATACTTCGGGATGCATGTGCCGCTATGGAGTAACATCAAGTATGTATTAATAAAACGATAAACACTAATTGTACTGTAAATGCGAAATTGTTTCAACCGAAACTGAATGCGTGTGCTGGTGCAAGTAACCCAGGGAATATGTATGCCCATTATATCAGAATGAATAATTCCGTTTTCTTCGTTTAGTGCGACTAGTTGTTTATTTGCAGTGAGTAAATTAGTGGTCGTAATGTTTTCTCATTAATACCAGGTACTGTTTTGCCCTCACGTCGAATAAAAAATCAGATTTGGCCTTCTTCGAAAACTTGTTATAACTTAAATTTTTTATTTATATTGAGCATCGTTGATAGTTCTTAAGAAAAAAAAAAAAAAACTAATTGTGCTGTATAATATTATAGTCGGGGAGCAAGGGGGTCGAAATAGACACTTCGTTCTATTTTTGATAGCCCTCTCGTTTATAAAACTTCAAACCTTCCTGAATAGTAATCCCGAGGGAAACCCTCTGAAATCAGTTGGTCTCATTCTGAAAATTGGACTTACATTCAGGCTTTTGGGGTCTCTAAGTGGCCGTGTTGTCATATTTTGATGTGGTTCAATGTTCATAGATATGTTCTTCAAAATAGGCTATATATTGGGATATATAATTCGATGAAATTGAATAACGTGAGTAGTAGTTTAGTCCATCCTAATACGTAACCGGGGGTGGCAGTGGCCCCGTGGAGAAATTCCGGCGGAAATAAGTTTATGTACTGCCACCTGGCGGAATGTAATGGAGGTTGTACCTCCTGCGGGAAGATGGGACATGAGGGGTATGCAATGGTAATTAGGGAGTAATTAGGGGTAATGAGGTATTCACTTAGAGAGGTGTGTGTGTGTATGAATGCGCGTGTATGAAATAACGAACGAAACAAGAAAGTATACGAGTGCACACTAATTGTATTGACTAAAGATACAAGCGTTTAGCATATGCATGCGTGTGTGTTAACATGCACGAAACCGTATTTGATTAACTGAAGACAAATGGACGATGTGACATGACTTGCGGGTAATTTTTCAACCACGCCGGCTGTCATGAGCTTAGGGGTTATCACGACCACGCCAGTCGCTCGTATGGTGGTACGACTTACGGGTGACTGAACACCGCGGCAGAGGTCGTGAGCTTACGGGTGTCTGGCCGCCGCGCCATAGACTCGAACGATAATGATGATGATGATACCTGTCTGTTAATGAAACACGGTACATGCACGACATGTCAACTACGCCGTCGTCGGTCCTATGATGACCTAGTTAGCGATAGCGAAACAGCAGTAAACATAGTGCCGAAACACACATATTATCGATCTATATCGTCCCGAACTCTTTACACCAGAGAGGGACATATTGGACGTTATCGAAACACTTGGTCACGGTGGACCCGTTCCGTGTGATAACCGCAACGCTCCGCAACAACGGTGCCAGACTATCACCAACGACACATGACTCCATGACGTCCGTGTAGAAGTACATGGTGGTAAATCCTTGATGCATGTCCACCACGGAAGCGGCCTCTTTTTCGAAGGTGTACTCACCAGTAGCAGCGTCAACACTATCTGGTGTATCGGTGGTCGACGTGGGCCTGATGTTGTTTCCACGCATTGGTGGGGGGACGTGGGTGCGTGTGGCCTTTGTGTCGGTACTGGTGATCACCGTCGAATGGAAACATAGTATGGTATTCATGGCACTCCCTAGGGGTATACTAAACTCGGTTGCGGGTGTCATGTGCAAGGTCACATTGTGAGAGTTGTCGCTGTATCTCAGTTTTGCCTTGATCCTATCCGTCGACGTTTGCAGCAATTTTTGCGCCCTGTTGATGGCGCGCAGCAATTGGGTCACGTTGTAGTAATACCCGTGTTCGATCTTCGCAGACGGAGTGAATTCTGTACTGTCGGACTCGTAGAGGTACAACGTGGTATCCTCCTCATGAACGTTGTACCAAGTGTGCGGGTAGGGGAACTCTACCTTACCGCAATTCCTGCCCGACATCACGACACGACGAGGCGAAGTCCGTGAAATAATGCGTCACGGTGTTATCGGGGTGAGTGCGCATGGAGGCATTGCTAGGCAACGTCAGATAGAATTAACTCATCGTCATGCTGCTGTTTCAACGTCGGGTTGGGTAGCAGATAACCCAATATACTGCTCAACAGGGTCGTCCACAGAGTCCGATTCCAGTGTCCTATCAACAGGTTGTAGATGCTGACCAAGATGACCTTGTACAAGACGACGACCTGACACAGAAACACGATCTGCTCTTTGGGACACGCGGTGCCGAAGATGTGCCACGGAGACCTCTCCGCGGCGGAGCATCGACTTCGTCGTCTTCGTCGCTAACGGAGAATGTTGTCGTCTCTTCCGTCATGGGTAGTCGATTGAAAGCTTGTCAGACGCGTGACTAGTCTTTATAGCCGGCGAGGGCCTTGGCATCGATCCAGCTGTTGAATATCGAAGGGTATCCGAACCATTTCACCAAAACCCGCCATGCGTCGCTCCAATAGCGATTCCACGCGGTACAGTTTATTGGCCGAAACCGTCACCATCTACAACTCCGGTTCGTAGAAGGTTCATTCCAGTGTCTCGCCAAGATCGTCCGTCAAGCGATAGATGGGTGGATCAGACGGATGCACTTGATACGCACGCGATCCGCCACGTGGTACTTGGGCACGCCCTTGCAGTACCGACCGCCGTACATGCGCTGCCACACCTCTTCCTGATTCGACGCAGTGACCTGCGTGCGACGGAGGCATACCGATTCTAAGGTGGGGGTTTCCTTGTACAAGCGTACCAGGTCCTGAAGAATATCGATGTATCGTCATGTCTCGTGTTTCGTCAGTATCGCCTCATACGCGTCTTTATCGTGCGATTAAAGCGTTCCACGATGCTCGCCTTGATCTCCTCGTTGTAGGTGGAGAAGTGGTGGATACAGTACTTTTCCAATACACCCCGAACGCTGCGGTTCAGGAATTCCAGTTCCACATCGGTCTGCAACGTCAGCGGACGATCGTCGTCGGGGAACAGTCCGTCCAGCGCCCTCATCACAGACGTCTCCGACTTGTTCTTCAGCGGAACGCATCGGGCGACTTTCGATAAGACGTCGATCACCGTGAGTAGAGACGTCGTACCGTCGTTGTCTCTTTTCAAAATGGACACGTTGATGAGATCGGCCTCCCACTATTGGTTCCGTTCTCCGAAGACAACGCGTCGGCGCCGGAAGTGAACTCTCACCGGTTTGTTTTGGGTATAGGCGTTATGTTCCGATAGCCACTGCTCGACGACTTTCCTCGGTACACGCTCGATAGGTCGGAAGGTGGCGCGACGCAATGCCTCGACTCCCCCGTAAGTCGAAGTACACTCCCTGCAGCTGTTTACGACGCCGAACCATGTTAGACGAAGTAGATAGTCGATGCTAATCGCGCCCACGATGTGAAGTACGGCGTAAGCAATACCGGCAAAGAAACAATGCCGACTGTCCCGTGGATCTAACATTATGCTGCCGATTCATGACGGCTCTTTATTAAAGACTCTTCCATTCCGATGTATTGCGTCCTTCCGACGGTGGCGTGAGTAAGGCCGACGGGTCATTTATTTGATGACTCGCGAGAGGTGTCCACTGCAGCGTTCGTCGTTCTCTACCGAGTGATCGTGTGGCTGCTGCCACCACTGCACTTCTTTTGTACCTGTTTAATGTGTAGTTTCCATGCCTCGTTACCCACCAACTCCAAGGATTGATGTCACCGAGTTGGCGCGCAAACACCTGCCATCCCGTAAGATCGCCGGCGGTCTTTCCCAGATCGTTAACGAGATCCACCGCGTTAATTAATAATAATAATAATAACTAACTTCTTACGCACCAATATCGTCAGACAATCCGAGCTCAGAGGCGCACAAAAACCAAAGGATTAAGCATTCTCGTACTCGCGTGATAGGCGAAAGTCGTCAACAAATGGATGGATGTGCTAAGAAGCTAGGGAGGATAGGCGATATTGAAAAGATAGGTTTTTAGGTGACGACGAAATGTAACAATATTTTCTGCTGATTGAACATTAACGGGAAGCTAATTCCATATAGTTGGCGCGGCAACTGAAAAAGCTCGAGTTCCAGCCTTTGCATTAACTCTAGGAACAGATAGTAACTTCGAACTAGACGACCGAAGTTGTCTGGCTTGTCTAGCTGGTGTGAGCATTGAGTGTAAATAACTAGGTTGTTTGGATGAAAGGGCTTGGTAGGTGATTGTGCAGATCTTAAACATAATGCGATATCGCACGGGGAGCCAATGCAGTGATTTTAGAAGTGGCACTGCGCGGGAGAATCGAGGAGATTGTGTGACTACCCTTGCTAAACAATTTTGGACGCGTTGTAGTTTTGCAATATCCTTGATAGCAATATTATGAAGGAGGGAATTGCAATAATCTAATCTGCTGCTAACAAGAGCTGTTGCGATAGTCTTAGCGACAGAAAGCGACATATGTCGGCGAATGCGGCGAAGATCACGGATATGATAAAAACAGCAAAGTCACGTTTGGGATATGTGTTGTCTGAAATTGAAGTCGCAATCAAAGGTCACTCCTAGATTCCGTACTGATGCTGCTGGTGTGATATTTTGACTCAGGATGCATGTTGGAAAAAAAGTCATTAAGTTTACCTCGCTGCATAGGAGTACCAATGATGAGGAATTCAGTGTTGTCTGCATTTAACTTTAATCTGCTATCGGTCATCCATGAGAAAACATCTTGGAGACAATCGTTGAGTCGGTTTAGAAAGTAACTTGTATCGGGCGTGGCCAAGGAAATGTAGATATGTGTGTCATCTGCATAAAGGTGATGATCCAAGTTATGACTTTGGATTACAGAGCTGAGTGGCGTAGAGTAGAGAGTAAAAAGCAAAGGCCCAAGAACGAAACCCTGAGGAATGCCACATGAAGTGGGGAGTGAGGTTGAAAAGTAATTATCTATCTTTTTACATTGATGTCTATTGGTTAGATATGAAGAAAACCAGGTCAGAGCTGTGCCAGATATTCCATACCACATTGATAAACGTTTGACAAGAGTGTTGTGATCAATGGTATCAAAGGCGGAAGACAGATCAAGCAAGGTAAGTGCAGTTACTTTGCCTTGATCAATTTTTAATATAACATCATTGTGTACTTTTAGGAGAGCAGTCTCTGTAGAATGAAATTGTTTGTATGCTGATTGGAGCACACTGGATAAACAAGTTGAGCTGATATGACACCTTAGACGGCTTGCTACGACTTTCTCAAGTATCTTAGAAATAAAGCTAAGATTAGATATTGGCCTATAATTTCTGAAATCATCTTTTGGCAGAGAAGTCTTCTTGAGAACAGGATTTACATGTGCGTGTTTAAAATCATCAGGGATTTTACCCGAACTCAGTGATAAATGTATGATATTCGTTATTGTACCAAGTAAAGAGTCAAGACATGCTTTTAGTAGTATGGTTGGTAATGTGGCTTTTGGGACACAGATTTAGATCTCAGGGGTGCATATTTATTAAGTTAATCTTTGAGTATTTGACAGTACTGTCGACACAGATCTGACAGATTTTCTTTGGGGTTACTGATGAGGTCGGATTTAAGGATGTCTGTCATTAATGCAGCAATGTCAATCTTATGGATCGGTCGGTAAAACACATTGTGTTTGGACTCTACGGGAATTCTAGGAATTTTGAGATCAGCAATGACAGTGTGGTGGTCTGATAAACCATCTGAAGCAGTAGGTGTCTGAATATTGTTACAATCTGAACGGGTGATTAAGAGATCGAGCCAGTGGCCATGTATGTGTGTTGAGAAGGTAACATGTTGTTTCATGTCATAGGATGCCAGAATGTCAGTAAATGTACTTGTTGTTGATGAAGGTGTGTCCAGATGAAGATTAAAATCACCGAGTATATAAAATTATAAATAAATAGTTGCCAGATTTTCAAGTAGATCCTGGAATTCTTCAAAGAAATGGGCAGGGTGTCCTGGAGGGCGATAAATGCACACAAAATAAGCAGAGAAAGATAAATCGGAAATTTCGGCACAGATGGCCTCAAAGCTGGAATAATCAGCGTTTTAATGCAAATTAACTTTGAATTGTTTTGAGACGAGAAATCCAACACCACCATCTCGCCCAACTGAACGTGGTCGATGATGGAAGGTGAAACTGGAAGGAGAAATGTCAGCAATGCATGCAGCTGTGTCGTGTGGTCTGAGCCAGGTCTCGGTGACTGCAAAGATGTCTATTGTCTTGGAAGTTAATAAATCGGTAAGCGAGGCTGTTTTGTCTCGAATAGATCGGACGTTAGTGGTGGCTACTCGAATACTGCGCCTGATAGCAGGTCCAGGATTAAGACTTACATCTCCTGCTAGTAGTAAAATAATTGCCAATTTAAACGTTGGCTTAGAGCGGGGAATTGGCAGTAACTTTCTATTAAAGCAAAGATTAAGACATGGAAAACTGTGAAGATGTGACAAGGAATGTTGTGTTCTCACGTACTGAGAAACTGTTAAAATGACAGCCGACCGTTGGGGACTAAGTGGCTTACACAGCGTAAAATCGTGACCTCTCGAAGCAGCAGAACAGGATAAAAATAAAACACAATAAAAATGCTGGTGACATTGTCTTGGTGACAATGTACTTTCCTCAAAATGGTGAAGAATAAAATGATAATGTCTCATACAAATAATAAATAATTGAAAATAATAAAATATTATAAAACTGTATAATTGTACTAAAAATAATGTAAATTTCTAGGTTATTAAAGAGTGGGTTGGCGATAATCAATGGCAATTTTACAGGTCGTATGATTGTTTGCGCTCAGCAGGCCTGTGCAAAGTAACAAGACGTCTAGTGCCCGTGCAAAGAAAAGTCAGAGGTCTTCACCCACAAGGCAATTCTGGGTATAAAAGAACGTCTTGTTAAAAAGGCCTGTTACTATATAGTTTATAAGGGGACTGCCCCTGCCTTAGTATGTTGTGTACGTAAGCCTGCTAGCGCGAAAATCAAATCGACCTGTATTATCGCCCAAACAATTTAAGTACAATATTTAACAGCGTTGGTGGTGACAATTTATAAAATATTTGTTTAAGCAAACAATACAATACATTGACACTAATTCAACACTAGTGTCACAGACAAAATTAAGCGTTAAATTGCAAACATTATTTTGAATAACGCAGTGACAAAATAAACAAGTACCACCTTACGCCACCTAGCGACCAATTCCGGGTACTGCTACTCCTTTGTGGATGAGCTTTCCGCGCGTACTCCAAGCGACTTCTCGCTTGAGACGTTTCATCAGTCGTCTGGCTTTGGGCGGAAGCGCCTTTGGAACGCTGTCGACGACGTCCGCTTCTATCCCTCCCGCCCCCGCCTTCGGCGGGGCCGGTACCGCTAGCGCCGCCGTCGCCGCCACTGGGGAACCTTGTGAGCGTGTTAACTTCCACAACGCGTACTGGTTCTTGCATGCGTCGATCGGCAACGCGTTGTACCGTTGCAACACTTGATTATACATGACGACCTTGTCTCCGTCGGTGAGATCGTGTCTGTCGAGTATGACTTTCATCTCTTCGTCGAGGACATGCACCTTGCGTCCTAAGTTATCCGTCGGGGGTGCGCGAAGACTGTCCAACAGTCGTTGATCTACCAAGGCCATCTTCCGTGCGTGATCCATCGTCTTCTACTTGAGTAGCACTTCTTTGAGCAAGGGTAGAAAGACAGCACCGGCCAAAAGTGCTGGTAAAGCCGACGAGAAACCGCCGGTCTGTCCTTCGCCGACCTGGATACCCTGAAGCTAGATGCGACGTCTCCTGGCCACCGACACGCCTCCCCGTCCCAACTCGCGCAGTTTTGTTTGTAATTGTTCAAACGTCGTCTCTGTACGGCGGACACGGGAATGTTCTTCTTCAATATGTTGTAAGCACATTCGATGCACACAAAAGATCGGCATCGGCGTTTTTGATGATGGCCCGTCTCAGTGTGGTGCTCTTGTATCTGTTCAGCGCCTGCAGAATATGTGTCTCTTCACGAGCTCGGATATGTTGCGACTGACGAGAGTGCCTGCGCGGTCGTCTTAGACCTTGGGTTGGTACACGTATTGAACGCCGTCGTCCTGTTGTTTTTCTACTGCACATATGTAGACAACTGATGTGGAGTGAAAATAGTTGTGTCGTATATTACAACACAATATTAACAAGCGAATGAAACTGGGCGATTTACATTTCATGCTAGCACTAATCGCTGTAGTAATAAAATGATTGTCTAAATCTGCTGACACCAACATTTTTATACTTATATGTTAGTGAATATCACCAAACAGTGAATATAATTAAAGAAGCATTTAAAACTTGTAGAACAACTGAGAAACACATGTGGTCACTTCCACAAACAAGATGGCAGACACTATAAAAGTAATTGGTCAGAGTCCGGTCAATGGTCGCTAGAGGGTGGTTCAATAATAACCATGAGACATGTGCCACTGACATAAAATAGCATTCACTGCAATGTCAGTGAATACAACATAGTTCATATAGCATGGAATGAGAAACATGACAGTTACTACTCGCGATACCCCGTGTAGATAAACTAGATCAAATATCATGTAACTCAATGAACTAACGCTTTATGACACTACTGTTTCCCTGTTATTAGACTAACTACAAGTTCAACGACAGTGCTGAGGCATAGGCTGAGTTTCCGGTTCGTGTTCAACTGAAACCGGAAATTCGTCGGATTTTGAACTTAGACAAGCAAGTGCTCCGCGTGTATGCAACAGAACTGTGACTGCACCAGTAATATGACGTCACAAAGTTTGATTTGGGGTTTAGCTCTAACTCAAGTGTATTTTAGTCCTCATGCCGTCGATCGTCATGTGGAGTTGGTTTCGTGAACACCCTATATACTCAAGACATGGCGCTGCATCAATCTTGCTCAACGACACCAACAAAATTGTACACGGATGCTCTGAATGTTAGACCTTCCGTTCACGGCAGCTTCCTGTTCGATGGATTCGGTGAAAGTCTCCTGACTGATGTTCGGTGTCGGGTTATGCGATTATTATCTATTCGCATGCCTGCGTCTTCCGTCATTAAATTTAATAACCCATTTTGATCTAACTGTCTGGTGTGGAGCCTGCGCTAGTTTCTGTGTATAACAATTATAACAGAGAACATACATGTATGAGTGAGAAATGGCATTCCATTTATTTAATACAATATTCATAGGCATGGAATGGCGAAGAGCCCTTACATGGAAGTGACAATCACAGTCGGTTACAAGTGCCATAGTAGAGGCGTAATTACCAAGTTGATTAGCCATACACATACATGTACAAACAGAAAGGCTGGGGTACTCAATCCCCCACCTCCCACGGTACGAGGGAGACCACCCCACCCTAGGCGAAGCACCAGACCTAATTCAATTATTAGTACTCGAATGGTACACAACTTGCACTAAACGGCCACGCAGCTGCGTTAAATAATACAACCAGGAAACGTTCCAGGGACAAAAAAAACAGCTGGACCCAACACCTCCCGCCTCACGGTCAGCGCCAGATCCAACCGCCAGACGGGCTGCCCTGAAACAACACAACACATTTTGGCAGACAACGTGCAACCATGATAATCTAATTATTGTTTCTTGATTGGTGAAGCAAAGGATTTTATTATAATATAACTATTCAACGAGGTTGAACGCCATCGACACATTGCCTTAATTTGCTCGGTGCTGAACCCCTTTTCCGCAGCCCAAGTTGTGGCACCAATGCGAAAGGAATGAGACGAGATCCGGTTAGCGTCCAGCTTTGCAACTATTGCTGCTTTCCTTAACATGTTCGCGAAATATGACCGAGATAAGGGAAGCTTGTCCGAAAACCTGAACAAGGGCCCCCCATCGTGACCCCTTAACTTGACATACTTCTTCAGCAACCTGTGGGGACATGTGCTGCCACCTGTTGGCTGAATATGTAACATGAAAGGGCGGCCAGTAATGTGCTTATAAAACAAAAACGTGAGTGTGAGCTTTGTCTTGGTGACCAGACACTGGCTTATGTTGATGTTATGTTCCCTTTTTGTTACCTCACTTATCCGTAGAAAAGCACAGAACATTAATGCGAACATAGCTTTGAGCAAAGCAAGAGTGAAAGTTGTGCACCCAGTTGCTGACAGTGCCTTGACTAATCTCTTCAAATCCTGTTTAGAAAGGGGACTACGTGTATATATACTAAGACGGTGTTTAGCAATGCCACGCATGTGCTTGGTGACAAGGTAGTTGGATGTTGGGTCAATGAAACCTGCGGATTTATGTACATCAGCAATTGCTGCTAAATATATACGAATTGTACTGGGTGCCTTTCCTTCCGTGCAAAGTGCTTCACAAAAACATCTAACAAGATAGGGAGAAGCCGGGAGAGATTGCCGCTTGCCTTCTTTAAGATGTTTGCAGAAACACACAAAATGTTGCCAGTTGCTGTAATACCTATTATGTGGCTGATGTGCAAAATCTTTGCTTTATGCACACATATCCAGTGCACTGCTCGTGACAGTGACTCAAACGTCTGACACGACGTGCTGCAACCCATTGGCAGACACATGTCAAAATAGAATTGCCCCTTAAACTTGAAACCAAGCAGACGATAATCAAGGGGAGAAATGGGAATAATTCTGAAAGCATCTCGGAGATCTGCTTTAGCTATTAAGCACCCTTTTCCCAACTCCAACATAATGCGAATATATTCATCAAGCATCTCGAATGAAACCGCTGCGAATTCTGGTGCGATATGAGAATTGACTGAATTTTCTTTGGGGTGGCTTAAATTATGAATAAGACGAAAATCCCCTGGCGCCTTTTTGGAACTAAACCTAAAGGAGAGAAAACCACGTTGGATAGAGGGGGGTTCTGGCAGGGGCCAGCAATTCTACCAAGGGTTTTCTCTTTGTCAAGCTTAGCCTGAACGAAGACAAAATTGTCACTGACAGATTTGTGGTTTTCATAAAAACCTTTCTGGGGATCAGTGTCAATGGACGAGTTTATCCTAAAACCAGATGTAAACGCCAAAATGAGGCTGTCTTAGATGTGCAATCATAACCTTGCAATAGACATTCAAGGACCTTGTGTTTGACAGGAGTGGGCAGGACGTGACAAGCAATTACAGGTTCAGGGTTTGTTGATAGATGTAGCTG
This sequence comes from Paraescarpia echinospica, assembly GCA_020002185.1. Lineage (NCBI taxonomy): Eukaryota > Metazoa > Annelida > Polychaeta > Sabellida > Siboglinidae > Paraescarpia > Paraescarpia echinospica. Next base: position 2,636,585 of record CM034539.1, read on the forward strand.
TGGAGGGCTTCCTACTTTGGACTCTACAGGTTGAGAGGCCGTGGCCAGGGCGCCTACACTTTGAGCACAGGTGACTGTAACGGCAATTCTGTCGCGAACAGTTGCCTTTATTGAAGGCAAAGCAAAAGCGGGGCACATTTTCGCCCCGCCTGCCTGCTCGAAAGGGCTTCTGTACACGTTTCTTGTTACTCTCACAGTACGACTGGCATTCCTCATAAAAATCATACTGAAAATCATCCCATGCTACCCCTTCTGGAAGCCTCTGCAGGCGAAATTGCCCATCATACTCTATTGCTACATCTGACCCCTTATGTTGCGCAACTGTTTTTATATGCTTCATGTATGATATCAATTGGTGGCCTTCCATGGGGAACCTGCGTGCCCCAACCGCTGAATAGATCATGAATAATTCCAGCCACTCGTCAATCTCGGTGACTGGAATCACCTCCTGCTTTATTTTATCGTCGCCTAGTGCACTCGGGTCTACATTGATATCTAACAAATGCGACCTTCGCAGGCAACGTAGGGGCATATAATCACAGGAACAAATCTTATCAACCGTCGACTGAGGGAGGCCATTCCCTACCCCCCCCCCATACGCCATGGGCATTGCCATCTTACTTTTCTTCCGCTCAGCTGGAGTAGTGTCTCTGCGGGCGCGTCGCTCGAAAGTCGCCTCGCCATACGAATCGTCTGATGGTGAGGGCCTACGTTTGCGGGGCTCCACTCGTTCTGATGAGGTCGATGGAACTGCCTCGTTCCCGGCTTGTAAGTCCCGGAATCCTTGTGCGATCTGGGTGGAGATGGCCGACATCAGGGTTGCGTACAACGCCGGGTCGACACTCGGTGGCAGCACAGGCGGAGACTCTTCCTCCACTGACACCTCATCCACTGGCTTCGTCCTTGTGGCTTTCGGCATACTGCAAACCAGAACCATGCACCAATGAAGGCCACAAACCGACTAGCATATACTTTGCTGGCCGGACTCCCCCCACTGCCTACACTCATCCTTGGTTTAGTGTCCCATCACTGAAGCACCTGCACAGGGAGACAACAAGGACACTTAGACAACAGGGAGGGCTGACAAACCGCATGTCCCTATACATTAGATTATTGGGAAACGGCACACTTGTAAGTACACTGTGTCTCCGCACCGGAGGACCACCTGCGACCGAAGGATCCACTGTATACATAGGGGAGAGTCACACAATTTCAATTCATCTCCGCACCGGAGGACCAAATGTGGACCCAAAGGTAGTCACACAATTTCAATTCATCTCCGCATAGGAGGACCAAATGTGGACCCAAAGGTAGTCACACAAAATCAATTCAACTCCGTACCGGAGGACCCAATGTGGACTACGTGAGAGTCGCACATATTAAATTTATCTCCGCACCGGAGGACAACCTGTGGACAAGAAAGTCACACATATATATATATACATTCAATCTGTCTCCGCACCTGAGGATAAACTGGAACAAGTGAAAGTCACACATATATAGGATTCACGTCCTCACCGGAGGACCATCCGTGCGACCACACATTGAAAATCACATATGTTCAATGCATATCCGCGCCTGGTACCAATAATCAATGCTTCTCAGAACCAAATGTGGACAAAGGAAAACCACAATCACACTGGTGACTTATATCACACTGCAATCAAGTTCAAGTTGCTAATCATATTAGCTTTACCTATAAGTATTCCGCTTAGGTAAGTGAAAAACGCCAACAACTCTGATTGCCATGTAACTGTGCATAATGATATTCAGTGCACAAGTCGGCATAACATAAATTGCATTGCTCTTTATCATGTCTCTAAAATTGGCCGAAATGTAAACAAAACTTCCTTTTAGTTTTAACCAATATTAACGCATCAGACGTCTAGTTGTCAATTAATTATTTACACTTAAAATACCCACATGTTAGTATTGAAGACCCGTTGACGACACTGCGATCTGCCCCAACTAATCCAACTAAACTCCACTCGGGTAATCCACGACCACTTGCTGAGCTGCTGACCCAATTAGTACTGTTGGCTGTGTAACAAGATGGCTGCCACCCGTGCGCAGTTTTGACATGCAAACCCGAAAAACTTCCAACTATTTCCCACGTAAGGTGACAACAACCGTTGCAACATGTGTGGAAAACGCTTACTATATACCCCCGAAGTCTATTAATAAATTATAAAAGTAATGTCGAAAATAAACACCGTCGTCGTCGCCCTACTTAGGCTGACCCCCTTAGGCTTAGCCCCTTTTCGGTATAAAGCCACCGATCGCAAATATTACTCTATCCATGCAAATCCCTCAACGCTGCCACAATGCCTCTTCTCAATGAAAAATAGTATCGTTTAAGACCCTGGTCCGACAAATGGACCCCATCACGCAACAGTTCCACCACATTCGAAAAAACGTTGGTGAGTAAGCATGGACACATGAGAATCTGAGGTGCAACGCGCAAACAAAGCCTCATTCAAAGCCACGCGGTTACTTTCGAAGCAGGCCGACCGTGCTTTAAAATGTCCAAGGCCACGAGGCAGGACGGGGCAACAAATTATTTTGCACACCCCATAGTCTCTCAGACACAACTTCGCAAATCGAAACATAGTCTTCGCCAGTTTATTAACGGTCACACACGGAGCATCAATATCATTTGTCCCGATTTCAATCATCAAAAGTACAGGTCTGAATTTTGCAATTTTATCCATCATCCTTGGCGAAAGGAAACCATCAACCCTCAGCCCGCCAATACCACACAATCTACAGGTCGTTCTACCTTCATCGAACTCAAAATTCACGCGATCAGTCTCGTTCATAAAGGCATCCAAACTGCGAACAAATTAATGTCCTACCAACAAGATGCGTTCCATGGCGGATACACTCACCTTCTATCAATCAGATGAGCTGTAGTGAAACACACGGCCCGCAAGAAACGACAAGATTGAAGATTTTCGTGCAGCGCGAAAAAGGAATGTTGCTTTATTATTTTTCGACCAGCACAAAGCATTCTTCCACCAATCACCTGTTATCGTGTGGTCACGTGCAGACCTTACGCGGTACTGTTTGCGCCCCTAGTGATTACCGGATAAGCTGCTTTGAATAAATGTAGTTAAATGTAATCATACAGGAGGCGCCACCAAATGCCTCTCCTCAAGCCTCGCCTGTATAGCCGTCTGCTCGGCGGACACAGACTTGCTTACAAAAAGTTATTTAGTCTTTTGGACAAAATTGCATTTACACGCACGAAAAACTGTCAGCGTAGGCATATATATGTGGAATACCCTGGATTATCCGCTCCCCTGCTTCGGCGCTACATGTCTCAATTTGGCGCGCTTTTTCACCGCGGGGTACCGAATACACGTGGATATATAATAATTAACTTGTGAGCCGTGTTAAATGAAGAATAACGCTCAACTATTTCACAGTTAACGTGCAATGTGAAGAACAAAGAACAAGATGGGAACACGATGAGTGAAAACGTCGGATATTGTCTGTACAGAAGTACAGTCTAATCAGCCGGACTGTCACTACGCGGCCGAGACCGAGTTTCGAAGACGACTGACATGTTGAAATCAGTGAGAGTAAAATAAGAGCAAACACTCGTATCAAAGACAATGCCGTGAATGAATTCTTCAAAATGTTATCTTAATATGTTGTGCAGCGATCACTTTGGACGGTAACTGATAAATAATCCAACCCAGCACAAAATAATGTCTAATGAAACGTTTGGTAATTGCATATTCGGACTGCTAAGGCTAACCAAGGGTAAGGCAAGCGAATAGTCCTAGGCTAGGTTAGGCAGTATGTCAACAATAGTTACGCATTGTTGTTACTGCTAATAATAAAACGGACGTATTCGGTGCCCCACGGCGAAATAGCGCGCGTAATGACACATATGGCGCCAAAGCAGGGGAGCGGTTAATCCAGGGTATTCTACATGTCTATAGCATATTTGACCGTCTGATTTCTATATATACACTCACCTATCGCTGGCTACAGGCAGCTAATATATCGGAAGATGCTACACACGGACGGCTCATCTGTAACCAGTAGAGCAACAAACACTTCTTTATAATTACCTACACACTGTTTCGTTGAGCACTGCTGTTTTGTTCTGAATTATCTCAACAGTTATAACTTTAGGATACTACAAATATATATATATATATGTGTGTGTATATATATATATATATACATATATATATGTATATATATATATATATATATATTTACACACACACACACACACACACACACACACACACACACACACACACACACACACACACACACACACACACACACACACACACACACACACACACACACACACACACACACACACACACACACACACACACACACACACACATATATATATAGTGTCGAACTCTCGATTGGAAGAACGGCCGCCGTTTCGAAACATAGGCAATGTAATTACGTTCACCCTACTTGGCCTACCCTTTCCAATCCGCCCCAGCCAGCGTGGAAGGGTAGGCCAACAACAACAACATGCAAAGTACAATAAAGCCAAGGCCCCAGTCCCCACCTGCATCGAAATAGTCTATGACTACGGAGGCGTTTCTGGTCATGTAGTGCAGGGGTGCTAAGAATATCTGGGTCAAGATGAGCCGCACAAAAACGGTAAATTGAATGAAGATAGCAAAATATGACGTAAGAACACTACCAAAAGATGAACATATACAAGAACTGGAGGAGGGACTTTGGGAAACCTGATTGGTATGGGATGTGTTCGGGATTCGGAGAAGTTAAAGAAGAGAGAGATGCTTCACTGCCTTACAAAACGGCCACCTTCTGTACCATTCCAATGCGAACAACGGCGAAGCAGTAGTACGCAAGACATCGAAAGACAATAAACGCTACAAACGGAAGATAGTACAAGTATATGTACGAAAAGCGTGAGGTGATATTGGTCAGAGCTAATTTGCATATACATATGAAAAATTTGCGTACCATGATTTGTTCACTGGCGTAGTCATAACCAGATACTCTGAAAATATGCGTTTGGGCACATAATTTTTATTGTTTGGATGTTTGCAATTCTAGATATTCAGAAAAGTAGTAACTATTTTAATGGCGATATATAATTTGCATATTAATGGGTTTCTACAAAAACGACGCTCAAAAGTGCCAGTGTGACATCCATCGGATTATTGACATAGAAGGTTAGATGATCAAAAAAAATGCAATCAAACATCGTGCAGACCTCAATGCACGGTCCATCTTCAAAAGGGCGTTTGACTGCGTCATTTCGCCTGGAAACCAGTGTCTGGTGTTAAATAGCCGGATGACTGTTACCGTAAGTTGGCATCACTTCATTTTACCGACTGAAACTGTGCACAAGTAAACTATTTTAACTGCGATGTTATAAGTGTTTTAGATAATGGAATTATGTTTCAAATAGTTTTAAAGAAAATAAAAAGTACCAACAAATAAAAGCATTCGGAAAAGTTAACTAATATGGGATACGAACCCAATTGCAGTTCAATTGTATTTATGCGTGTGACTTGTCTCGATACATAATGAGTTAAATGTTCGTTGGAATACTTGGCATACTTGTAGTGTATCGTATCGATTTCGCTGTTCGAGTTGGAATTCGATCTTTTTTGTTCCCATTTGTGTGGTATCTACTCTTGGTGGACTATTATTTATCACCTTCATCCTTTCAGTCTCTACGTCCAGTTTGCTCACTACCATTCTGTGGACACTTCCGATGTTGACTTGGTTGATGACAATTACGTATGTGACCAGGTCTGGCCTATCTGTCAGGACGTAGTCAATTTAGTTCTTCGTTTCTCCATATGGGCTTTTCCACGTATATCACCTCCCTGAGTTCTTCTGAAACATGATTCTGTACTTTCTAGATGGTGCCCATTCTACCAAGGTGTTTCATCTTTCGTTGTTCACTTCTAGGCGAAATTTGCCTGTTTCCGTTTCCATTGTGTTTATTCGTTTCCCAATTTGCGCAATAAAGTCTCCCATCACTATCGTGTAGTGGTTTTGTTTTACTAAGTTCAGTTCAGTTTGTAGTGCTTTGTTGTGTATATAACAAGTTCTGCTACTCCGGGGCTGATGCTAGTAACCATCATTATATTGTCTTTACATTTCTTGTTTATGAGAAAGATTCTCCTGTTGGCCGGTGTTCACCCTGACATGATATAACAGGTGGCCTCTTCTTCTGACTTCTCCGATCCCGATCACATCCCATACTAATTTGGTTTCCCTACGTTGTTCCTCCAGCTTTTGTATATGTTTATCTTTTAGTAGTGTTCTTACGTTACATGTTGCTCACTTCAGTCTACATACCTTCTCTCAGCGGCTCTTTTTGACCCAGGTATTCTTAGGCATTACCAGCATGTAGTCCTACTTGACCAGAGCCGCCTGTGTGGTTATACACTCTTCGATGCTGGTGGGGACGAGGTCGTTAGATTTCTTTTACCTTCTTTGCTGGCCGGTGCGGGATGGAAGGAGTAAGGCAACGTAGGGTGAACGAAATTGAACGTTCAGCACCTGGATTTGAAACCCGGTTCTTCAGATCGACCGTCCGGTACTCTACTGCTCGGCCACTGCGCCACCCTATATATATATACATAAGAGTGTGCGGCTTCGATAAAACAGTTTCCACTGACATGTATAAAGACATTCACACACATACACATACACACACCCACAACCACACGCACACACGCACTCACGCACGCACGTACGCACGCACGCACGCACGCACGCACACGCACGCGCACGCGCACGCGCACGCACACGCACATGCACACGCACACGCACACACACACGCACGCACGCACACGCACGCACACGCACGCACACGCACGCACACGCACGCACACGCACGCACACGCACGCACACGCACGCACACGCACACGCACGCACACGCATGCGCACGAATACGCACGCACACGAACACGAACGCACACGCACACGCACGCACACGCACGCACACGCACGCACACGCACACGCACGCACACGCACGCACACGCACGCACACGCACGCATACGCACGCACACGCACACACACATACACACACAAGCACACATTAAACATTATCTTTTTTATATATCACACACTAATGATTATGCTATTTAATTTTTTTATTTTTTTTTTCTTATTTCCGCTCTAGATCCTGCTGAACTGATTTCCCAACAGCTGGAAGAAGCACGACTACACTAAGTGATCAAGCTGGAATTATTCTATTTAACATGCGACATCATAATTATCATTTGCACCACAGTACATTTAGTGAGGCCCATTTAAAAGCAAACCAAACCAACTCGCCAGAATAACCGGTCTTTCAAACAATGCTTGAAGTAGCTACGGAGTGCCTAAACATTTTCGTTTTCATTCTTCAGCAAATATATGCTAGTACTGCGATTCACTACATTAATGTATACATGTGTTAGCTGTTTATTGATAGTCATATTCGAAACGAAGATTACAACAACTGTACGCAACAACGCATACATTATTCGCATAAACTTATGGTTTGCACAACTGCTAATTAAGAAACGTTCAATATTAACTTCGTTTAACATTTAATATGCTTAATAATTTCGTCAGTAACTGTTAAAGTCAGACGTTATGACATACCAAACATTCGAGTTTTGTACATGCTTTAATATAATGGAATCTCCATATCACCTTGCACCTCTACTACGGTGTTGTAATTGCCCAACGGTTGACTATATAGCATAGGCCTAACATTTATTCCAATTCCATACAACAATGGATTGAATTGCACTTGAACTATTCCGATAGTTCATGCAGTGTAATTTCTAACTGTTTCTACGACTACTGTGACTGGAATGAATTAGTGCAGTGGGTATGTTGTTTATGTCTTAACTAATAGCACCAGAGTTGTGTGGGTCAAAGGGTGTAAAGGCATTGTTTATATATACTTAGCTGCGGTACCATGCTCTCCACAGGCACGGTTTTACTATGAAAAAGGTTTGGCTTGCTTTTTCTCCATGCATAGTCTGATAACTTAGCTAGTTATCAATAAAAAATTACTGTCGTTACACCTACGGGGTCCTATTTGCAAAATACACACCTAAACATACTACTTGAATACTCGCGTCGATGTTCATGTTTAGTCTGATTTCATTAATGTAATACAAAATAGACAGAAACTTTGTCAAGCACATACTTATATTTTACATGGGTTGATGTTCATATTTGGTCGGGTAATATTAATGTAACAGTAATATAGTTAAGCGTCTATATAATAGTAGATCTTTAATCGGGTCGATGTTCTTGTGTGGTATAATGACTTGAATGCAGTGCAACATACATACATACATACATGAATACATACATAAACAGATACATACATACATACATACATACATACATACATACATACATACATACATACATACATACATACATACATACATACACACATACACACATTACATGCATTCATACATTATTGCGTACACATGGACTACATGCGTACACAAACACATACAAACAAACGTACGTGCATACGTACAGAGACACACATACATACTTAGTTTGCATGCATGCATACAAACACGCGCTACTTCGACTGTAATTCACTCCCATTCACTCACTCATTCACTCACTCACACACACACACACACACACACACACACACACACACACACACACACACACACACACACACACACACACACACACACACACACTCACTCACGGAGCTGGAAAGAAAAGAAGCGAGTGGTCAGGCAATACTGTACCTGACCCGCGGAGTAGGAACGTGCACCTAGTCCTTATGGTGACGTTGTCTCCAAACAGCCACCGCTACATGTGAATAGTTGAACAAATAAGAGTATTTGTTCATGGAAACCGTTAAATATTAATATGTTAATAACATACTTCGAGATGCATGTGCCGCTATTAGTTGGTGTGACAGCCACTGCACGTGTGGAGTAACATCACGTATGTCTTAATAAAACGATAAACACTAATTGTACTGTAAATGCGAAATTGTTTCAACCGAAACTGAATGCGTGTGCTGACGCAAGTAACCCAGGGAATATGTATGTCCATTATATCAGAATGAATAATTATGTTTTCTTCGTTTATTGCGACTAGTTATTTATCTGCAATGAGTAAATTAGTGGTCGTACTGTTTCCCCACTAATACCAGGTACTGTTTTGCCCTCACGTCGAATACAAAATCAGATTTGGCCTTCTTCGAAAAGTTGCTACAACTTAAAATGGTTATTTCTATTGAGCATCGTTGATAGTTCTTAAGAAAATGATAAAGACTAATTGTGCTGTATATAGTCGGGAAACAAGGAGGTCGAAAAAGACACATCGTGCCATTTTTGGTAGCCCTCTCGTTTTTAAAACTTCAAACCTTCCTGAATAGATAGTAATCCAGAGGGAAACCCTCTGAAATCAGTTGGTCTCATTCTGAAAATTGGACATACATTCAGGATTTTGGCATCTCTAACTGGCCGTGTTGTCATATTTTGATATGGTTCAATGTTCATAGACATGTTCTTCGAAACTAGGCTATATATTGGAATATATAATTTGATGAAGATGAATAACGTGATTAGTACTTTAGTCCATCCTAATACGCAACCGAGGGTGGCAGTGACCCCATGGAGAAATTGTAAGATGGCGCCTGTCATAGTGGTCACGTGACTTGCCTCCTGGCGGAAAGAAGTGTATGTAGTGCCACCTGGCGGAATGTTATGGAGGTTGTACCTCCTGCGGGAAGATGGGACAAGAGTGGTATGCAGTGGTAATTAGGGAGTAATTAGCGGTAATGAGGTATTCACTTAGAGAGGTGTGTGTGTATGAATGCGCGTGTATGAAATAACGAACGAAACACGAAAGTATACGAGTGCACACGAATTTTATTGACTAAAGATACAAGTGTTTAGCATATGCATGCGTGTGTGATATCATGCACGAAACCGTATTTTATTAACTGAAGACAAGTGGTCGAAGTGATATAACTTGCGCGTAATTTTACAACCACGCCGGCTGTCATGAGCTTACGGGTTATCACGACCACGCCAGTCGCTCGTATGGTGGTACGACTTACGCGTGACTGAATACCGCGGCATAGGCTCGAACGATAATGATGATGATGATGATACTGTTTGTTAATGAAACACGGTACATGCACGACATGCCAATCACGCCGTCGTCGGTTCTATGATGACCTAGTTAGCGATAGCGAAACAGCATTAAACATAGTGGCGAAACACACATCTTATCCCAATTGTTTAAGTCAATCAAATACACGGCAATCGTTTGCTACCAGATCAGTGCCGAAACCGTTCACGAATTCCTTCAGAGGAAGTCCACGAGAGCGAAACATGAGATAAGCAACTCAGTATTGTCTGCAAACGATAGACACAGGAATCTGAAGTCTCTTGGGATTATGAGTTCATTCTACACAATGTTTATTTATTAATCGGTGGAACTCGACGTGCCGTGGCGGCAAGCCGTACGAGCAGAAGTATTCACCGTGACCTTTGCCGTCCAGGTACAGCGCTATCCAATGTACGCCCGGTTTCTTGCTGTTGTGGCCGTGAAAGCGTCTATTGTCATCGCGAGGAGTCTGTCTTTGGGTACGATCGCACGAACGATGGCCTCGGCGTGCGGATCCAGGGCGAGTAGGCGGATGATCTGCAGGGTCTCCACCAGAAGTCGTAGCTGACGTTGCGACTCCTGGCGATCTCCAGCACGGTCTCGAACTTGGCGTAGACGACGACGTTCACAGTGGTCGTCAGTGCATCGCGGAAATGAATATCGATGCACAGGTTGCCCTTTTGTACCAGATGGAAGCAGCCTTCGTCGCACGCGTCGGCGCGATACAAGCCGTTCCCTTCGTCCTGCTACACCTTACCTGTCGAGGTGAACAGGTTGTGATAGCACCGGATGAATAGGTCGTCGTCGAAATTAGGCTGGAAAGGTTTGGAGGGTATCTGTCGTCCGTCCACGTACAAGGCGAGGAGGTTGATGTGGTTGTTTTTTGGTGTGGAACGGATTTTTGGCGTAGGTTCCGTTGCAGGCGTCGTTATCGATGCAGCACAGCACGAGACGTTTTGGAAGAGTGCCAAGGAAGAGATTCTCGTGCGTGTGCGAGCGGTTACCCGTGGGTATGGAGTAGACCTTGCAGTCGACGAGTCGCATCGGATACTTGGCCGTGGTTTTTTCGAGGGCTTTGATGTGGGCCATCTGCACGCCCGGATTCAGTGTGGCCTTCTTGGCGAAGAGTGTTGTGTTGACGCTCTTTATCTTGTAGTCGGGGTTGGCTTCGCCGGCCATAAACGCGTACGTATCCTTGCTGCGCACCTGTCGTATCTTGACCTCTACGCCGTTGATGAGGAATTGATACCGGAGGAACAGGTCCACGTGGAGAGGACCCATCATGTCGACCTCGCGACTCCGAGCGATCTTGTTGCGTTTGTTGACCAACCCCGCGTTGGCTGCATCGCCGGCGGCTATTTCGACGGCTTCCATGCGGTTGCCCGTGTCTTTGTGCCACATCTCGTGAATTGAGTCTCCTTGGCATCGTCCCCGTAACTCAGCAGCGTCTCTATGTAGGAACGGTACGGGTACGTGTTGGTCGAGGGAGTCACGAGAGTTCCGTTCAGGTAGATGTCGACCTGACTGAACAACGAATGGAGCCAGTTATTCACGGGACCAAAGGGATCGGCGGGGTCGAGGTTGCTCCGTCAGTACGGGCTACGTCGTTGTAGTGTCACCGTCACCTTACCAACCTCGAATGGCTCGTGTCATCCGGTATCGTCTCTTATATCGATCTCTATCGTTCCGAACTCTTTATTCAAGAGAGGGACGTATTGGACGTTGTCGAAACACTTGGTCACGGTGGACTCGTTCCGTCCTATAACCGCAACGCTCCACAACAACGGTGCCAGACTATCACCGACGACACATGACTCCACGACGTCCGTGTAGAAGTACATGGTGGTAAATCCTTGATGCATGTCCACCACGGAAGCTGCCTCTTTTCCGAAGATGTACTCACCAGCAGCAGCATAAATACTGTCTGGTGTATCGGTGGTCGACGTTGGCCTGGTGTTGTTTCCAGGCATGGGTGGGGGGACATGGGTGCGTGTGGCCTTCGTGTCGGTACTGGTGATCACCGTGGTATGGAAACATAGTACAGTTTCCATGGCACTCCCTAGGGATGTGCTAAACTCGGTTGTTGGTGTTATGTGCAAGGTCACCTTGGGAGAGATGTCGCTGTAGCTCAGTTTCGCCTTGATCCTACCCGTCGACATGTGTAGCAGTGCCCAGCAAATGGCGCGCAACAATTGGATCACGTTGTAGTAATACCCGTATTCGATTTTGGCAGACGGAGTAAATTCTGTACTACCGGACTCATAGAGGTAGAATGTGGTATCCTCCTCAAGTACGTTGTACCAAGTGTGCGGGTAGCGGAACTCTACCTTACAGCAGTGCCACTAGCCGCTGCCCGACGGCAAGACACGACGGGCAAGTCCGTGATGTAATGCGCCACGGTGTTATCGGGGTGTGTGCGCATGGAGGCATTGCTAGGCAACGTCAGATATAAATCACTCGTCGTTTCAACGTCGGGTTTGGTAGCAGGTAACCCAATGAACTGCTCAACAGGGTCGGATTCCCATGTCCTATTGACAGGTTGTAAATGCTGACCAAGATGACCGTGTACAAGACGACGACCTGACACAGAAACACGATCTCCCGTTTGAGACACGCAGTGCCGAAAATGTGCCACGGAGTCCTCTCCATCTGCGGCGGAGCGTCGACTTCGTCGTCTTCTTCGCTAACGGAGATTGTTATCGTCTCGTCCGTCATGGGTAGTCGATTGAAAGCTTGTCGGACGCGTGACTACTCTTTATAGCTGACGAGGGCTTTGGCATCGATCCAGCTGTTGAATTCCGAAGGGTATCCGAACCATTTCACCAAAACCTCCCTTCGCCTGCCCTCCTTGCTTCGCTCCTCTAGCGATTCCACGCGGTACAGATTATCGGCCGGAACGGTCACCTTCTGCAACTCCGGTTCGTAGAAGGTTCCGTCCAGTGTCTAGCCGAGATCGTCCGTCAAGTGATAGACGGGCGGATCGGACAGATGCACCTCGCGTATTGTCAATATTTCCTCGATCCAAATCGCCATGTAGCCTTTGTCGAACCGTTTCTTGACCTTGCTGATACGCACGCGATCCGCCACGTGGTACTTGGGCACGCCTTTGCAGTACCGACCGCCGTACTAGCGCTGCCACACCTCTTCCTGATTCAATCCAGTCACCTGCAACGGAGGCATACCGATGCTGAGGTGGGGGTGTCGTTGTACAAGCGTACCAGAACCTGAAGAATATCGATGTATCGTCACGTCTCGTGTTTCGTCACGTATCGCCACATAGGCGTCTTTAACGTGTGATTAAAGCGTTCCACGATACTCGCCTTGGTCTCCTCGTTGTAGTTGGAGAAGTGGTGGATACTGTACTTTTCCAATACACCCGAACGCTGCGGTTCAGGAATCCAGTCCACTATCGGACTGCAACGTCAACGGTCGATCGTCGCCGGGAACAGCCCGTCCAGCGCCCTCACCATAGACGTCGCCGACTTGTTCTTCAGCGGAATGTATCGGGCGACTTTCGAGAAGACGACGATCACCGTGAGTAGGAACGTCGTACCGTCGTTGTCTCTTTTCAGGCTTGACACGTCGACGAGATCGGCCTGCCATTGTTGGTTCTATCCTCCGATAGAATGACGAAGGTAGGCCGTGTTCTTTCGCGTTTCGGCGAGGAGTTCAGTCATGGATTTCCCGTTGACCTCGTTGACATCTCGTCGGGTACACGGACATCTGTGGTAGTAGCATCAGTGAAACTGATAGGCAGTCTTTGTTTCGCTGCACCAACCCTCCCCCAACAGTTAGCCGATTCTCTTCTCTCGTCCGTTGCATGATGACATATAGCGGGTCGGTGGCCCCTTCACGTCTGCTGCAAATCGTATTCATATATGAAGTTACAAGTGGTCACGTCTCATAAATTCTCTAGCACATATATCACAGCGGTGCGCATCGTTTTTCTGGGATAGTACCATACCGCATGTACTCCTGATGTGAAGTCAGATTTATCAAGATTTAACAAGATTGCCATCCAGAAAATTAACTCTAGATAGCAGGTGGACAAGGAAGCCTTTTGGCTTATCGAGAGTCCAATACTTTTTATCTACGTGTATCCCGCCCTTTTAAGGTATGTGTTGATTTTATTTTTAAACATATTCACGCTAATAGCACCAACACAATCAGGAGATAATCTGTTCCATTAATTTACAGTCATTTGTCAAAATGAGAACTTTCTCATATCTAATCTACACTGCTCCTTTACTAATGTAATTTCATGTCCTCTAGTCATTATATCTTTCTTAACTCAGAATAAAATATATCTATCAATATTTTTATAACCATTCAATATTTTAAACACTTCTCTCTGATCTCCTCTTAATCTTCTGGTCTCTGGTGTTGTTAAACCACATTTTTAAGGCGTATTTCGTAACTAAGATCGTTCAGTTTTGGTATCGTTTTATTTGCTCTCCTTTGTACTCTTTCCAGTATATCTATGTCCTTCCTGCGATTTGGCCTCCACGCTTGAATACAATATTCTAAATGAGGCCTAACTATTGTTTTGTACAGCTGTATTATTTGCTCTTTTTCCTTATACGTTATGTTTCGCCTAATTAATCCAAGGATTTGATTTCCCTTTTAAGCTCAAATTCCGCTCTGCCCTGAAAACTTCATATCAGCACTATTGGTTAACCCTATGTCTACTTCTTTTACATTACTATTTAGTACAGTACCCCCCCCCCCATTGAATATTCTACATCTTCGTTCCCATGTCCTGTGTGGAGGCGTTTACATTTCCTAACATTGAACAACTTTTGCCATTTTTCAGACCATTTTATCAATCTGTCAAGATCATCTTGTAAATACTGTTTATCTTCATAGCGTTTAATCCTACCAAACAATTTGGTATCATCCGCAAATTTCAACACCTTGCTTGTTATATCATCGTCCAAATCGTTGATATATATTAAGAATAATATATGATGTCCCAGAGAAATCAGTCCTGGAAGGCAAAGTGGAGGGAAAGAGAGGAAGGGGAAAACCAAGGAGGAGATGGGAGCAGGACATCAGCGACTGGTTGGAAGACGACAACGTGAGAGCAGGGAGACGAACGGCAGACGGAGCAGCGTTTTGAAGGATCATCTGGGTAGCTACGTCTCAGATAGGTCCCAGTAATGATCCCTCAACTCCCCATCAACTACTACCCGTTGTCTTCTGTAAATTAGCCATTTTTCAATCCAGTTAACTAAACCATTTCAAATGCCATGGGCCTTTAGTTTAAGCAGTAATCTTTGATGTGATACTTTGTCGAAAGCTTCCTGAAAAACTAATTACATGATATCTACAGGTAATCCCTCGTCTACCCACTTAGTGATATCTTACAAAAAACGTAACATCTTTATTAAGCATGACCACACTTTTAGAAACCCATGCTGAGATGGGTTTAACAAGTTATGTTTAACAAGAAAATCCACCATGTGATCTTTAATTAGTCTTTCTAATAATTTGCAAAATCCTGACGTTAAACTCACTGGTCTGTAGTTCTCTGACTTGTTTCTGGAACTTTTCTTAAATAACGGTATAATGTTTGCTTCTTTCCATTCTATAGGAACCACTCTCTCTTCTAATGACAAGTTGAAAACTGTTGCAAGTGGTATGATAATTTGTTCTACAATTTCCAATAGTAGTTTAAGCGGAATCCCATCCACTCCAAGTGATTTATTATCCTTCATAGCCCTAATTATCTTAGCTACCATTTCCGGGGTTACAATTAACTGTCCTAAATAGTATCGTTCTGCCCCCTCTAACTTAGCCTCTGGTACTGGCAGTGAACTAATATCTTCTCTGGTAAACACTGAACCAAAGAACTCATTCAGGTCTTCTGCCATTAAGAATCCCTCTGATATTATATTTCTAGCACTATCTTCTAGAGGACCGACCTTATCCTGAACTTACTGTTTGCTCCGAGCATATGCATACAAACTCTTGCTGTGTATTTTATACTACAAGTTAATTTTTGTTCGTACCTTCTCTTCGAATTTCAAATTTCAGTTGTAGCTTGGTTTAGTGCTACTTTATAAATCTTGTAGTCTTCGTTATTTCCAGTACGTCTATATGACTTCCATATCGTTTGTTTGTACTTAATTTTTCTAATGGTTTCTTTCGATAAATATTTATTTCTGGACTGTTTCCCTTGTTTTTAAGGGGACACATTTATCGACGATGCACTCTATTTCATTCTTTAAGATATTCCAGCATACTGTTGGTGACTTACACATCAGTGTATTGTTCTAGTCTATCTTTGGTAAATATTTCCTCATTTCCTGATATCTTTCTTTGTGAAAATTTCTCCTGAACTGCTTTTTATTATTTCTTTCTTATTTAATTTTAATGGTAAAATGTATTTTGTTGTGATCGCTACTCCCCAGTGGCTCACATAATTTGACATTGTCAACTAGTTTATTATGTGAGGGCAAAACTATGTCTAACACCTTCTCGCCCCTGGTTGGCACTATTACATGTTGAGAAAGGACACTGTCTTGTACTAAAACTAAAAACTGGTGGTCCTCACTCCCCGTGCTCTGTAGAGATTTCCATTGTATATGACCATGGTTAAAACCTCCCACAATAATACTGTATCGTTTGCTAACTTCCCTTATAGCGTTTTGTACTTTTTTTATTCTCTTCTACTTTTATGTTTGGACTTCCATATACTAACCCCACGGTTAATGTTGAGTTTCCTGTAACTATGTTACACCAAAGATCTTCTTCGCAAGCTGCTTCTCTTTGTAATTTTAATTCATCAATCTGAACAGAATTTGTAACCTATAGAATAACACCACCTCCCCTTTTCCTATTCTATCTTTCCTGAACATTACATAGCCTGTCCCATTGTCAACAGATTGCAGCAAGTTCTCTGAGAAAACTGCTGCCCCCTTTCCACTTAGATGGAGGCCATCTCTCATGTGCATATCTTCCCTCCCAACAAAGTATCCCCATAAATCTATTAATTCCACCCCCTCTTCGTTACACATTTGCTCAACTAGTGCGTTGATCGCCATCCTCTTGCAATTTCTATATGCTAGCCGCCTTCATCGCATTACTGGCAAAATTCCTGAGAAAATAATCTGTTCGACTCTTGTCTTCTTCCTCACTAACTGTCTGTATTTCTGTACTTTCCCAATTGTTCCCTCCATGTCAGGATTATTTGTCCCTACGCGTACTAGTATAGACCCTCCCTTGCCATGCCCCAATACCTTCTCTACACTTTCAGTCAGTATATACCATCCCTTTGATTACATCACGGATATAATCAAAGGAAATTTCCGGAATCCCATTGCGAGTTGAGTCGGGCTTCTTACCCCAATACCCACCAGTTCTTCTCGGGCCAGTTCTTTGTGCTGTTCTTTGGTCAGTTGGTGTACGTCTTTCCGGCAATCCACACTGCAAGATGGTGGGTGGCATATTTTTGACAGCCATGGAGATGTGTCTGGTTTACATGATTGGATCATCAGAGCCACGTACAAAAAACCGTACCAACCTCTGACGATGAAAGTTGAGTTCTACATTCTGCCGCTTCTGCCATTCAACTTGTCGGACCTCGAGCCCTACATCACTGAGAAAACGATATCTGCCCGCTCTCTCGGTCACCATGTAGCCTACCAATCGAAGACGAACGCAATGCCATCGGAATGGAGAAAAGATGTAGGCCTAGCGGAATTCCCACTAGTGAAGTGAAATTAATTTTACTTTTTTTACTTTTAGATCATACATACGTACATAGTAAAATAAACTGTTTGTACATATTTAGCAGTTTGGATGATACAGGGAGGCCTGCACTAAGACCTGAGAGATGGCTATTGTACAGGCCCCCCCTATGAATACATAATGATTGTGGTCTAGTTCCAGATAGCATACCTACAGCGGGCCGACAACATGCCGAGAACGGCAAAGTTATTGGCCCGCTGTCGGCATCCACCTGCGGGCCGAGGGATTTTTGTCCGACGGCTCGCCTTCGGGCCGAGGGCGGCTCAAAGTCGGACGCCGATACTATGCCAATGGTTAGCCGCGCATATGCCGACTGTGCCTAATTTTGCTAAATGTACGTACTGTGTGTGTTTTCAAGTAATAAGACCAAATTATACACATACACGTATGTGTATTGGTCTTATAACTTGAACATTTCGATAGTAACCATAATGCATTGTAACTCTAGTGTTAAAATGAACATTACTCATCATACACGTTCATAAATTTATTAGGATTAACTGGAATTTGAAGGTTCAAAACAATAAAATAATATAATAATGTATTAATTAGGAAGACAACAAAGGTAAACTGCTTCAAAAAGAGAATGGGTGTCGAGTATCCAATCCAATTATTATAAAGTAAAATTAAATACACAAACAACTCCAATGCGCATAACAAACACGTAATTTAATACAAGAAAATCAAAAAGCCAAGTTGCAGTTAGTGCCATTGATTCGTGCGGCATATGACAACTCAAATATTTTACGAAAAGGCTGCTTAAGTATTATTATCCATAAACTCTATTCTGCTACATCCAGCTGCATTTTTCATCCGGAGTTGTCTAACACCATTCACGTCAGAGGCAGTCTTTGAGTACTTTCGAATGTTCTCCTGATGTTGTAGTCAGTGGCAATGTTGCCACTTCATTCTTTCTGACAACATCTGGAATATTAACGTACAAATATTTAATTTCTTCAATAAAGGTACCACATTGTACAATGCCTAGTATCTAAAAAATATTAAACATATTTATCTCACAATAAGTTCATATAAAATCATTTTACTTTACTTTTATAAAATAATTCCAGGTTTCTCATCAACACAAGAATTTTAAAATAGCGTCCACAAAACTTTATTTTGAAATATAGTTATCCTTTGATTAAATATGCATGCAATAATTCTGCGCAAAACGAGAAAACTGTATTTCACACCAAACCACAGGAATGTGCCTACTTGTAAAAATATAGTCTAGGCATCTTAAGACTTTTAACCTAGCTACCTCCTTCTCCAGACATTCCACCTTCCAACACCCCACGCACTGAAAGGTGAATGTCTCTTCCTTGGTCTCTGCCCATGACTTCCCACAGCCGGATAGCGCAAAATCCACCCAACTATGGCAGTCGTCGCACACCAAGTGTCTCTTTGCATTGACTTTCTGCTTGCAAGGCGCCATATCAGAATTTATTTAATAATAATAATCTAATTGGCTATTTAAAATAGTTTCGTCAACTGTGTTTACACTATTCACTGTCTATGTAGTATTTAAGAAGACTGTTTACTGTGCACAAATGTTACACTTTACGTAAGGTTGCCTTGTTTATTTCGGTTACAGTTTTTGGTTATAGTCACAGCTGACTATCTATCCTATCAGAAATGCTAACGTTAGCGGTAGTGACCTAATTTAAATACAATTAATTACTTTACGCTAAACTGCCTTATTTAGTTATGTTATACCGCGCCCTACCGAATACGTGGTCACTAGCTACATCAACTTAGTTCGCCTGGTTATTGCAAATGCTTAATTTTAACAACAAAACTACCTAATCAAAATGTCTAGCATATACTGGCTAACACATATATTATCTGATGTAAGTAGTTTTATGTTTGTTACTTGATCACCTATATATTCTACCACATAATGAGGTTTGATAAATCTTGTTTACAAACTTATCGTAGGCTAACTTACCCTATTATCACTCACTAAACTAAAGTTTTCTAAAATACTTTATCTAACTAACTTTAAACATAACTGCTACTCAATATATGTTTATTGCTACTTTATGAATGATATTAAGGCAAGAATAATACTTTTCAATTAGTATTTCCACTTGTTTATCAACTTATTTTGCACCACCAATTTCTAAGATCTATCTCCGCCAAATATAGCCTCGAACAAGTCTCTTGTATATGTCGGACAGCGGTGCGTAATGCTTTTTGGTGTGTCATCGTATGGTGCAACTCGTGATATTAGTTTGCTGAAGGCATGGTCGTCAACTTATGGTGACTGGATCGACGGTGATGAATATGTCAGGTGTATGTAACGTAAATCATCGTAGGTATCGATGACAACCCCGCAATGCCGACAGGAATGTTCCTTCATCGTATCTACAACTGGAGGTGAGGCATCTTTGCACGTTTCTATATATCATACACTCAGTTACGTCACGGACCAATGGCTGCATTAATGGGTGGACGGAGTGGTGTGTGGCTACGTGTGATCAATGACTATACACAGTTGGATGTGAGTCACATGTCAGCAAACTCAGGTAGACGGGAGACCTTAGAGAAATATACAGTGTATGTATGCGTGTGTGTCTAAGGTGCCTGCTAGTGAACTCCGACAGAGGAATAGTGTGAGCATGACTAAAAGACATGTAAACAGACATATGAATAGTGCGTGCGTGCGTGTGTTGAATACATTGGAAAGTCACTCTACTATACGAAAGGTTATAAGAACAACCAAGAGTACCATTTCAACTAATTTTATTCTCTGAGACTAACAATTACAATGATTTTCATAATACATTGTTGTCTCAATACACTAAATATATAATGTCAAAGAACAAACAGGTATTGGATTGAACAACAACAACACTACTTTCACACCATAAACTGACTAAGAACAAACTCGTCTTATCTACAACATAGTATTCGACTATAAAACAACAACTATAATACGTGTTAATCTAAAACTACTAAGCACAACCTAGCATTAACTTTTAACCACTAATTACCCTCAATCACCTATAATTACCCTTAATTATCCTTACTTACCACTTGATTAACCTTGAGTTTCCCTTAATTTCACCTAGTTACCTCTTATTTACCCTTAATTACCCCTAGTTACACTTAGTTACCCGCAATTACCCCTCAGTTAGCCTTACGTACCATTAATTACCTCTAGTTACCCTAAATTACCCCTTAGTTACCCCTAATTACCCTTAATTACACTCGATTACCCATTAATTGCTCCTAATTACCTCTTATTTACCATTTATTTACACATAGTTACCCTTAGTTACCTTTAGTTAAACACAATTACCACTAAAACTACTAAGCACAAGCTACCAACCGGAGTCAAGCAGTGGTCGTGGAGAACACTAGATCCAGCTTCAATGATGTCCGTTCAGGAGCACCTCAGGGCTCGGTCCTGGCCCCTGCTTGTTCTTAGCATACATCAATGACTTGCCTGAGAACCTGATATCACCATCCAGACTGTTTGTTGATGACAGCTGTAAACACCGTGGTAAAGGCAATGAAAGACCAAGAGCAACTACAACAAGATCTCCAGCGACTAGCCGAGTGGGAGAAGCACTGGGACATGGCCTTCCACCCAGAGAAGTGCACCACACTGCCTGTCACCAGAGCCAGGAAGGTCCCGAAGCACCCCTACCAGCACCATGGCCACACACTTGAGACCACAGACTCCGCAAAGTACCTTGGCATCACCATCAACAAGGACTTGGGATGGAACACCCTCATCGACAACATCTTGTGGAGGAATTTCAAAATAGGGTCGATCTCCATCAAGCAGACAGCCTATCAGTCCTTCGTAAGGTCCATCTTAGAGTATGCTTAAACAGTATGGGACCCCCATACCCAAGCGCCATGAATAAAATGGAGGCTATAAAACGAGGAGCTGCCAGTTATGTCCTTAGGCGCTACCACAACACTTCTAGTGGACATGCTTGATGAACTGCAGTGGCTCACTCTACAATCACGCCGCCAATTAGCTAGACTGACCATGCTGTACAAAATTCACAACAACCACGACAGTGCCACTGGACTAAAGAGTAAGCTGAAGCCGCCACCAACACGCCAACGACGCGGCCACAGCCATCAGTTCTCTCAGCCACAGTGTCGCACTCAGAACCACCAGCACTCGTTCCTGCCCAGAACCATCAGGAAATGGAACGACCTTCCAGTCCCAATAGTGGAGGCCAGCACAGTCGACACTTTTGTGTCAAGGATCTCCAGACTGACATTCAATTGCTAGGGTCAAAACGTAGTATTAGTAGTAGCTTTGTAGTTGTTTTTTGTTTTTCTGTATGTCTTGTTTTGTTCTCTTGGGCCTACCACTGCCTTATGCAGGGGTAGGGCCGGCTAGCCTCTTGCATAAGAGGTGAAGGGCGAATGATGGTAGCCTGCCGGCAGCTCCACCACAGTTAAGGGCCAATGTCCCAAAAAGTGTACAATTAGGTTTTAACAGGTCCAAAAATAAATGTTTAATTCTGAACAATTAAGTTATATTTTCTCATTGTACATATATTGAGGCGAATTTTTCCATAAATGGGTCAATGTAATATGGGTTACTTTTGCTATGACAGTCACTTGAAGTCAAACGTGATTTTCATCGCGTGTCCAGCGTCATCGACGGAAAATTACAATATTTGCTACAATTAGAGCATTTAAAATTACATGTAAAGGGGAATTTTTTTTTATCATCTAGTGTACATGCCATTTAATAAGAATCAAGAGGTAGACGATTAAATTTGACTTGGAAACATTCCCTTTCCTCGTTGGTGCTATGGTGATAGTTTTTGCACTCTATTGTTTCTTGGAATGGCCTATTTTCAATTAGTGCAGCTCTCTCAGAAAAGTGTGTGGAATTATAACTGATACAAAATCAGTAAATATGGTTAGTTATCTTTGTGTGTGCCAACTGTCATATGCGTCCGGGGATCGAGACTAGGCAAAAAGTGAGCTAAGAAATGAGTATGTACTGCTGACGCTGGACACGCAATGTAGCTTTAACTGAAGACAATCATTATCCTTCGTCACAAATTACAAAACAACTACGAACACCATTTTAAACATGCAGCGGCATGGATAATAATGTCTACATTGAATTCTTATTGTTCCTTATAGTCAGTCAAAGTATATTTCTGCACCTTCTTCGTACCATCTTTCACGGCATTCTTCTTGCCTGGCAGAAGTGTAAATTTATCCGGTCTCTTCATGAACTCCTTCCCGTGTAACCGCATACGTCTGGCCTTCAAGTTGTGTGCTGTATTTTGTCCTGCGAAACCATTCTTGCGGAGAACGCATCGTCGGTCTAGGTGCAACTTCTTCGCGACCATGCTTCCTGCCCGACTTCTCTTCAGGTGACGTCCTGTGAAGAGTGACTGCCTTTTCTTGAATGGAATATCTTGCAATTCCATCACAAGTGATTCATGGGCAGCGAGAACCTTTCTCACTTCTTTGTTTCGCAAATGGTTCAATCCGTCCTTCCTCATTATTATGTCAGCACGGCGTATCAGCGTTGTCAAAAACGGTGTTTATGGGAGTCGTATCTGTTCTTGTTTGCCTTAATCCTTCTTTCTGATTACGAGTAGAGCGCTTTAAATTATTCTCCAAAACCCATACACGTCTTTGCAGCCTCTTAGTCTTCACCTTCAAGGCGTTTAGCTTCTTTTCCTGGGTAGGTTTCCAGCAGTGGGTATTTCAGCTGTCACGTCAGCTCCTAATTCTTGTGCTACTGATTAATGTAGTTAGGTAAAATTAATCTTCACGACCAGGGTTTCTCTGAAGGAAACAAACAAGGACACAGGTTGTACTTAAGTTAATAAGACAGCATATAAACATATATATTCTTATAATATAAACAATGAATATTAAGCCGGGAATTATATGTTTTTTAAATTACGGTTTACAAATATGTGTTAGTGTTATAATGTAACAGAAATAAGTATATATATCACCACGCGGGCGGTACTCTGTGAAAAATTGTGTCCATAACAAGAACATCGGTTGTCATAATCGTAGCCCATGCAGTTGGTTTGTAAACGATAGCAGTCCTCCATTTTGACCTATATATTACAGGGAAGAAACATACCTTATTTAGCATGCACAACATAAAACAAAACATGCACCCAAATATAAATTATGCTCTTATGCGAATATTTGCTTAGTTGTACATTATCTTGTTACACATTTCTGAAGAAAAAAAAAAATATCTTGCAGAGTTAGTATCATAAATCGTATGGTGTAATGGTTTACAAGTTTGTAACACAACACACAATGCCTGATAATGGTACGTATTCTGAGTCAGCCAAACTGCGAAGACGTAGGCACCTCACTTGTAGTAGGTGGAAGGGATGGGTCGAGTCTCTTCGACTTCCTAACTTCCACTGTAAGAGTTGCCGCTGCAGATGTCTTGCTCTATATGCAAACATTTATATTTTACACATTAATAATCAATCATTTCTACATTAACCATTGATATGTAACAGAAAGCTTACATGTAATATTAAAATAAATGTAGGCAATTACTTGAAGAAAAGTCAAACTCAAGACAAATATGTTATCGTACGATACTTACTTTTATAGCTTTGCGCGCGCGCTGAGCTCTCAGCTTATGGTCTGGGAGGTATCTTGCGCAGACATGATATGCCCGGTTCTGAGCGGAACGATGGGCCAAGATGTGGGGGGTCTTGTGCTATCTTTCTATCTCGGTAACGGTGCGAGATCTTAGCACAATACATTTGCGTGTCGTGGCTTGCCATGATAATGCCTCTTTGGTTTTACAGGGTACTCTAAAAAATGTAGAACGCAATATTAATTATTCTGTATTTTGTTTTTGTGAAACGCTTAAATGCTTTTGAAAATAATTCAATGAGATGAGCAGATCACGTGAGATAACGGATACAGTAGTATGTAAGCGATATGCGTTGCAGGATCACAGCCATAGCTGCATGTCCAGCCTTACTGCCGTGAGTGAGTAAGCCCATTGGCCTTAATTCTTCAAATTACCTTTTAATATCACCCAAATGCATTATATCGTTTTGCTACCTGTCTTGTTCTTCAAACGTATATTAATAGCTATTGCTTAAACGGAAATTATTCTTAGATATGTTGATTTTTATCATTAATCTGCAAGTGTCCAGCGTCAGTACGGTTTGTTTGTAATAATGTGTTCTTCTAAATTGTATGTGAAATGTTTTCTTTTATATGAAGAGCAACATGTACTTGACACATCTACACTAAAAGTTAGGATGTCAGTGTCAACTACAGCCGGTAAATATACATTTGGTTAAATTGGCGTGTCCAGCGTCATCAAGTTGCTTAGACATTAGGATTGTCATATATTAACTTTCCCGCAGATCAACGTATCAAATTATCGTTCATTGGTTTGTTAGAACACAGCTGTTAAGTATACTAACGCTATAAGTGGTGTTACCTTTATTAATTTACCATATCAGCCTTATTCTATTACACCATTTCATATGAAAAACGTACATATAGGACCACAACTCATCAAATATTTATTGTAGGAAACAAAAAAATACCCACCAGCATAGAGGCGACCGCCACGGATACACTGATCACTGTAGTTCCTACATATCAAAGTAGAATGCGCTCTCAGCAGTCTTTCTCGGTAATCCCACAGATGACAATGGACACTCAGTGACGCTGAACACGCTCCAATATCGGTTTTATCCTTATTTGACCAAGAAATATTGTGAATATTGCTATTGCCATTGTTGGGGTTATAGCATGGTGGTTGCTGGTATGTACAAAAAAAAAAAAAACGGCGAACGTTTCCTATTGTTTTGAAAATATCCTTTTCTATCTATGACGCTGGACACGCAGCTAAAACGCCACTCCATATTTTGTTTACTTGAACGTGTTATATTTTCGTCGAATTTAGGTTTAGACCCATATTTCTTGATATATCATTTACTTAACATGTAGGAAAAGAATACATGTATAGGTATCCTACAACGACAATAATAAATTAATGTAATTTACCCGTGTAAACCGATGACGCTGGACACGCACAAATTGGTCATTATAGAAAACGCAATGTACATTTTTTAGCTTTAATTTTTTAAACATGATTTTTTACTGTACATTTCCAATATATACTCCATTTGCCCAGTGAACTCAGAACAAAAAAATACAGCACTGTTTTTGTATGGCACTACTTCAAACTTTGGAAACTTCAATTGGACACGTCGTTTTGGCCGTTTTTGGCAACTTACGGCCAATTTCTGCCATTTAAAAAAATTATAAAGCTGTCAAACCTTACATGTCCTGAAAGAACGTAATGTCATTAATTAATGGTGAAATTTTCTTTAGGCTGACTTTATAATTGACGATGTGAGAGATAAAAGACACGATTTTTGTCAATTGTACACTTTTTGAGACATTGGCCCTTAAGGTTTCTTTGTAGGGTGTATTTTTATATATTTTGTAGGAGATATGTTTTTCTTTTCAAATGCCAGCTCCCCAGAATAGTGGCAGAATAATCAGGTATTGATTGTGGCCACTTAACGGAAGAAGAAGAAGAAGCATTAACTTTGAACCCCTAATTACCCCTTTGCCTCTAATTATCATTAATTACCCATTACTTACCTTTTAGTTACCCATAATTACCATAATTACCCGTGATCACCCAGTAATTTCCCCTTTTTACCTCTTACTTACCCTTTAATACCCATAATTACACTAAGTTACTCCTAATTACCACTTAGTTACCCCTAATTACCCCTTAGTTACTCATAAATAATCTTAATGACACCTCAGTTATCCCTAATAAATTACATACTCATCACCACCGCATGAGATCTATAAAACCCAAAAGCAATAGAGCACTGTCCAGTAAGCAACAATCTTATTTGCATTCATTGCTTATTCCATTAAAAAAAATATCCAGCTTCGATCATCTAGTTCTGACCTACGTTTTGTTCCTAAAGTCAACACTAACATTGGAACTATGGCTTTTTTTGTTGCTGCACCAACTCTTTGGAATATGCTCCCTCTTAGTGTTAGATCAGTTGAAAATACTACAAACTTTTGTCGTCATTTAAAAACTGATGTTTACAACCTTGCTGATAATTCCTGTTGTATTTATTCAGTTTTCTTAGTTCGAGTAGGGCATAGCAACACATAAGTCTATGACTTCAGCTATGTCCTTTCAGCAGCAGCAGCAGCAGCAGCAGCAGCAGCAGCAGCAAACCATACTGTGCATGTATTATGTTGTTGTTGTTGTTGTTGAATAAACGAATGTAAATAAGTAAATAAGATCCACCGTATCTCCCTAGCGCCTTGACTCATCTGTTGACAACTGGAATGCTACTGATGGATTTTGAGATTGACCAATCCTTTTGTTTTGATGCGCCTCTGAGCTTGGTTTCCAAGGATTTAGGCGCAATAGTAGTTATCTTATTATAATTATTATGTTGTCATCCGTTAATCTAACATACATACTTGGGAGGTCAAGCGCACGTTACGAGAGTCAGTGGGCGATAAACCACATAATTGCCATTACTTAACTCGCCAAGGCGTTTCAGATTTATGTTGTCCTCGGGACATGCCTTGTCGTAACCGTTCGCCATGTTGTCGTTAGTTCAGGAGTCGGTGTGAAGTTGTTCGACGTTGCTAGAGAGTGAATGTTATACTTCACCAGATTTTGGTAGGTTTATATACACGCAAATGACACAGGTGTCACTCATGTGATACAACAGGACAATGGTACCACGTGTTGGAATCCGCTCGCGGTGCCTGGGCGTTAGTGATAAGGCATGTGACTCCACTTATCTCCTGCATTCGGCCATCTGTTTTTAATAACCGTATGACGACAACCGTTAGTTCAAGAGCGTTCCGTACACTTTCTAATAAAGTTCCTCAACTGCATGAGAATAACGCCCAGTATATTCTTACCCACTCTGCCACGCCTCGAACTCTTGCCCCAATATCCTTCCGCACTAGGAACATTTTCAAACACACGTGCGTTCCCTGTATTCATCAAACGTTTGCGCATTTGAGAGTCACGGAATTTCACACATCAAATGGCGTACATTATCTGTCGCCGTTGAGCTAGCCATGCGGATGTTAATTCCGCTTTCCATGTTATACGCTTACTGAGATATTTCGCCTGTAATCCGCTATGTGCAGTCTGGATCTTTATCGCTGTGATTACATCGTCAAAATACCTGGACTTTTTGTATTGGTACGCAGCTTCTGCGCAACAGAAGTATTCGCCCCATATGTAGATATTACACGGACAGGAAATGTCCAGCTCCCCTAAATTGTACGTCCATTTTCACCATATGTTGCATCTGTTTAACGTTAGCACTAGCCACTCGTAACGCTGTTGTCTTCTCGATGTCTGGACGTCGTAGCATGTGACGGGGTTATGTCCTCACTAATTGACGGCTGTTTCTCATAAGACAGGCTCACACAGTTGTTATCTCCTCGCTGCTTTAGCGCCGCAGCGTGTGACGCCATTCTGCACTCGCTATTTTTTCTGATATGACTTGTACTTTGCAAATTCTCTCTGCGCAATGTGTCTGCATAATCGGACTGGCTATTAACAAATACCTCTCCTATGTGTAAGATTTACGTATAATTCGTACAGACCGTTTTCAAAATTGTGATTTACGGTGCAAAGTGGCATCGGTGTTGATAGATAATTAAAACTTTGTAAACATTGACATATGGTGGTTTTTTATTCATACTTATACTCGATAGGACACTGGAATTCATCTTACACTCATCCAGTACAAATACCATATTCCACCTGGTGTTAATATTTGCACTTCTTTCCGCTAGGTGACAGGTCATGTGACCACCATGACAGGTACAGTCTTAGCATTTCTCCATGGGGCCACAGCCACCCCCCGGTTACGTGTTATGATGGACCAAAGTACTTCTAACGTGTGTTTTTGTGTCTGTGTGTGTGTGTGTGTGTGTGTGTGTGTGTGTGAGTGTGTGTGTGTGTGTGTGTGTGTGTGTGTGTGTGTGTTTGTGTGTGTGTGGTTGTGCAATCATGCTTGCGTGCATGTGTGTGGGGGGCGCGTGTGCGCGCGCGTGTGTATGTATATTTGGACCTTCTTGGCTATTTTGGAATTACTCTAATATAATTTAATCTCCGTTTACAATACCACTGACCATGTGCTAAAGCTCTCACCTTCACCATAATTATAATGTTTTAGAAATGATCGAAATTCGTTGTTTCTGGCACGACCATCAAATGTATTACAAGTAAAACCAACACTACACTCGGTGTGCTTAGAGCTACCGGTTACAATGATAACAGCATGTCTTAACCTATGAGTTTGTCCCTGGCGAACTGTTCAAACCACTAACGTAGTGGGTTCTAGTGGGAGTGCTTTGAATGTTCTACACCGGCCCCCGCTGAATAATATAGTACAGTATAACTGATTGTTCCAGCCTTACACACCCCGTTTAAAACCCCAAAAAGGCAGGCACCAAAACAGACACAACGTGTGTATTCATAGAGACCAATTAACAATTACGTTGAACGCCGATGCACATTGCTTTCCGTAAGTCGGCATAAGATGTCTTATTACAAAAACAGCCATCATCACCATTACCTCGTGCATCGGCATTCAACGTAATTATGAATTGGTCTCTATGAATACAAACAAAAAGGCCGGGGCAATATGTGCGAGGTAGCCAAGTGCATTTCATCCATTGTAGTACATTCGAAATACTGTGCCGTTCAAAACACAACAATAGTAGTAGCTTGAATTTTCCACCGAGTCCAAAGCCTCCTGGCAGTGGACGACCGCGATGCAGAGCGGGATGGTATATCCTTGACACTTCTCATTGAGTTGGAATACGACGTGGGTGTTCTCTTTCGTTGAGTACATCCTTGTGATTCCTGCTTGGTCTCGTCGTTGGACTTCGTTGATTGTCTTCTATAACCTATTCGTAAGTATTTATGTGATTCATTTGTAGATGTTTGATAACAGACATATCGGTCTGTAATTCTTCAGAATCATGGTATTCACGATTACGTTCTTTTTAGATGTCGCCCATTCTACAAAGGTTTCGCCTCTTTGGTTTCAAATTTCTGGGCCAAATTTGCCTGTTATCGTTTCCGTTAAGTTTGTTCTTTTCCCTATTTGTGCATTAAAGTCTCCCATCACTATCATGTATTGGTTTGGTTTTACTAAAGTTTCATCCATGTCGTTGTAGAAGTTGTTTATATCTTCTTCTGAATATGATGTTTTTGGTGCATATATTATACTATCTTCCGTTTGTAGCGTATATTGTCTTTCGATTTCTTGTTTATGAGAAAGCGTACTAATGCTTCGCCGATGTTCGCACTGGAATGGTACAGCAGGTGGCCGTTTTGTAAGGCAGTGAAGCATCTATCTCTTCTTTAACTTCTCCGAATCCCGATCACATCCCATACCAATCAGGTTTCCCAAAGTTCCTCCTCCAGTTCTTGTATATGTTCATCTTTTGGTAGTGTTCTTACGTCATATGTTGCTATCTTCAGTCAATTAACCGTTTTTGCGCGGCTCATCTTGACCCATATATTCTTAGCACCCCCTGCACTACATGACCAGAAACGCCTCCGTGATCATAGACTATTTCGATGCAGGTGGGGACCGGGGCCTTGGCTTTATTGTACTTTGCATGTTGTTGTTGTTGGCCTACCCTTCCACGCTGGCTGGTGCGGGTTGGAAAGGGTAGGCCAAGTAGGATGAACGTAATTACATGTCTAAGTTTCGACACGGTGACCGTTCTTTCAATCGAGAGTTCGACACTGTATATATATATATATATATATATATATGTGTGTGTGTGTGTGTGTGTGTGTGTGCATGTATGTGTGTGTATGTGTGTGTATGTGTGAGTATGTGTGTGTGAGTGTGTGTGTAAATATATATATATATATATATATATATATATATATATATAGTATCCTAAAGTAATAACTGTTGAGATAATTCAGAACAAAACCGTCTTCAGCCTGCGCAGTGCTCAAAGAAACAATGACGGCCGTTCTTCCAATCGAGAGTTCGATTCGTGTGTGTGTGTGTGTGTGTGTGTGTGTGTGTGTGTGTGTGTGTGTGTGTGTGTGTGTGTATGTAGGTGTGTGTATGTGTGTGTATGTGTGTGTATGTGTGTATGTGTGAGTATGTGTGTGTGAGTGTGTGTGTGTAAATATATATATATATATATATATGTAGTATCCTAAAGTAATAACTGTTGAGATAATTCTGAACAAAACCGTCTTCAGCCTGCGCAGTGCTCAAAGAAACAATGACGGCCATTCTTCCAATCGAGAGTTCGACACTATATATATATATATATGTGTGTGTGTGTGTGTGTGTGTGTGTGTGTGTGTGTGTGTGTGTGTGTGTGTGTGTGTGTGTGTGTGTGTGTGTGTGTGTGTGTGTGTGTGTGTGTGTATATATGTGTGTGTATGTGTGTGTGTGTGTATGTGTGTATGTGTGTAAATATATATATATATATATACATATATATATATATATATATGTAGTATCCTAAAGTTATAACTGTTGAGATCATTCAGAACAAAACAGCCTTCAGCCTGCGCAGTGCTCAACGAAACAGTGTGTAGGTAATTATAAAGAAGTGTTTGTTGTTCTACTGGTTACAGATGAGCCGCCCTTGTGTAACATCTCCCGATATATTAGCTGACTGCAGCCAGCGATAGGTGGGTTTATATATAGAAATCAGTCGGTCACCTACAATATAGACATGTAGAATACCCTGGATTAACAGCTCCCCTTAGGAGTCCGAATATGCAATTAACAAACGTTTCATTAGACATTATTTTGTGCTCGGTTGGATTATTATCAGTTACCGTCCAAAGTGATCGCTGCACAACATATCAAAAAAACATTCTGAAGAATTCATCCACGGCATAGTCTTTGATATGAGTGTTTGTTTTTATTTCACTGTCACTGATTTCTACTTGTCAGTCGTCTTCCAAGCTGTCTTCCCAGCTGTCTTCGCGCCCGGATTGGGGCTGTGCACCAATATGAAAGCACGGCTTCTACTGAAAGAAGATGCCGTCTCCAAGTTCTACAAACCGAGACCAGTACAATTCAGTAGCATGGACGCCGTTCACAAAGAGCTACATCGTCTCGAGGATTTGGGCATCATAACTCGTGTCGATCTCAGTGAATGGGCGACGCCCATTGTCGTCGAGCAGCCGAACGGAAAAGTGCGCATCTGCGGAGACTATAAAGTGAATGTAAACCTTCAGCTGCACGTAGATTTAACAAGATTGCCACCCAGAGAATTAACTCTAGGTGGCAGGTGGACAAGGAAGCCCTTTGGCTTATCGAGAGTCCGACCCTTTTATCTATGTGTATCCTGCCCGTCTGAGGTATGTGTCGATTTTATTTTTAAACATTCATGCTACTAGCACCCACACAATCAGCAGGTAATCTATTCCATTCATTTACAGTCCTTTGTGAAAAAGAAAACTTTCTTATATCCAATCTACTCTGCTCCTTTGCCAATGTAAGTTCATGTCCTCTAGTCCTTCTATCTTTCTTAACTGAGAAAAAAATATTTACATCAATATTTTCATAACCCTTCAATATTTTAAACACTTCTATCTGAACTCCTCTCAATCTCATGGTCTCTACTGTTGTTAAACCGCATTTTTTTAGGCGTATTTCGTAACTAAGATCCCTCAGTTTTGGTATAATTTTAGTTGCTCTCCTCTGCACTCTTTCTAGCATATCTATGTCCTTCCTGCGATACGGCCTCCACGCTTGAATACAATATTCTAAATGAGGCCTAGCTATTGTTTTGTACAGCGGTATTATTAGCTCTTTTTCCTTATACGTTATGTTTCGCCTAATTAATCCAAGGATTTGATTTCCCTTTGAAGCTGCAATTCCGCACTGCTCTGACACATTCATATCAGCACTAATGGTTAACCCTAAGTCCTTTTCTTTTACAGTAGTACTTAGTATAGTACCCCCATTGTATATTCTACCTCTTTCGTTCCCATGTCCTGTGTGGGAGGCATTTACATTCTGCCAATTGAACAGCATTTGCCACTTTTCAGACCATTTGATCAACCTGTCAAGATCATCTTGTAAATGCTGTCAATCTCCATCACTTTTAATCCTTCTAAACACTTTTGTATCATCCGCAAATGTCAACACCTTGCTTGTTATTTCATCATACAAATCGTTGATATATATTAAGAATAATATAGGTCCTAATACTGATCCCTGTGGTACCCCACTCAATACCGATTTCCAGTTTGAAGCCTCCCCATCAACTACTACATGTTGTCTTCTGTCAATCAGCCATTGTTCTATCCAGTTTATTATACCATTTCCTATGCCATTGGCCTTTAGTTTAAGCAGTAATCTTTGATGTGGTACTTTGTCGAAAGCTTTTTGAAAATCTAAGTAGACGATATATACTGGTGATCCCTCATCTACCCACTTAGTGATGACTTCCAAAAAACATAACATATTTGTTAAGCATGACCTCGCTTTAAAAAAACCATGTTGAGATGGGTTAATCAAGTTGTGTTTAACAAGAAAATCCACCATGTGATGTTTAATTAGTCTTTCTAATAATTTATAAATCACTGATGTTAAACTCACTGGTCTATAGTTCTCTGACTTGTTTCTCGAACCTTTTTTGAATAACGGTATAATGTTTGCTTCTTTCCATTCTAAAGGAACCACTCCCTCTTCTAATGACAAGTTGAAAACTATTGCAAGCGGTATGCTAATTTGTTCTACAATTTCCAATAGTAGTTTGGGGGGAATACCATCCACACCAGGTGATTTATTATCCTTCATAACCCTTATTTTCTTAGCTACCATTTCCGGGGTTACAATTAATTGTCCTAAATAGTCTGAATCTGCCCCCTTGAACTTAGCCTCTGGTACTGGCAGTGAACTAATATCTTCCTTGGTAAACACTGAACTAAAGTACTCATTCAGGTCTTCTGCCATTAAGAATCCCTCTGATATTATATTTCCAGCACTATCTTCTAGACGACCAACTTTATCTTGAACTTTCTGTTTCCTTCGAACATACGCATAAAAAATCTTGCTGTCATGTTCTATATTACTAGCTAATTGGTGTTCATAGCTTCTC